>MU105795.1:0-21237 GCA_012274485.2 Sinapis alba | reverse complement strand
AAAAAAAAAAAAAATTAAACCAATCGCGGACCAACACGTGTCAATGGGCCCATGAACAGTGCAAAAGACGGTTCTTATTTAAGAGTTTTAGGAACCGTCTCCTGCACTGTTCACGGGCCCCACATATTAGTGGGGCCGCGAACAGTGCAAGAGACCCCCTTAAGAGACCCGGATAATCATGCTCTAATCCTCTTCAAATTGTAAATGTCTGACTATTATAAAAATGACTTTGTTCATTGTCGTGTACGTTATTCTCAGCATCATCCTTGGTTTCCTCGCTTGGATATAATGATATGTATCCATGTATGAATACTATATATATGAACACGGATCTCACTTTGGAATGATCACATGACAAAATCAGGTACGATGAATGAGAAACAAAAAAACGAGAAGGAGAACAGTTAATCATGCACAAAGCAAATTCTGAAAAACATTGAACATTCATTTGCCATATAAAAAGTGCAAACAGATGAATGAATAGAGTCAAAGATATTCCCTAAAGAACTTTAAAATATGGTCAGAAAGGTGTTACAATCATGTTATTTTTCTTTCAAACTAAAAATCTATAAAAAATTCAAAGATCTCAACCTTCCAATGATGCTTTGTCAACAAACCAAAAAATGGTTTGTCTATAATGCATGTACTCGAACAATGTCTTCTCCTTCAATGAATTCAATCTTTTGTCAACCTTTAACCATCATTTTCGTCGCTTTCAAACAATAATTATCATTTCCTTCTCTTCTCTTAAAACCTTACCAGCATATTAAATTTATTGTGTTCTCATATCTTGTTAGTTAAGGATGATGCACCTAGTGATACTATACATATCTAATTATGTGAAAACATAACAGACAACTTAACGAGCCAATTGTTTAACTGTTAGCTAATTTCTTATTAGCATACATGATGGAGATTTTTTTTTTTTTTTTTTTTTTTGTAACAACATGATGGAGATTTGTTGGGTTTTTCTATTAGTGAACAAACCGGTTGAATTTGGTTAAGAGAACCAATGTAGGTTTTATTTAACCTTTGGATTTTATAGGGTTAGAGTTAAGTGTGTATACAGCAAATACCAAAGACAGTCTATCGTCTTTCACTTAGAGATATAGTAGAGTTACTAAACGAATATTTTCGCTCAGAGATAGATTGTTGGGTGGACAAAGAAGAGTTGATTAAAAATACACAATTCCATGATTACCCATATTAATATCATATCTAATAATACCACTTTTAATGCAAAAATTATAATAAAATATTGAATAACAATTATTTAATTTTTGTTTGAAATAATGTTCTTGTAAAATCTATGATTAAACAAAAGCTCTTTTTGTTCAAAAACTCCATAATTGTTTTTGGAAAAAGAGTAAAAAAATCTCCATGATTAGAATTGTATAAAATATATCATATTCTACGAGTATTTCTTTGTAATTGATTCATAAATCGAAGCTTGGAATTGTCAAACATAAGATTAGCATGGATTTGTACTATGTTATCCTCATACATAACATCGTTAAAAAACATGTTACGTGACATCCAACATTTGATACTATTTTCAAATAAATAATATACATTGTTGTAAGTTTGTAACAGTCATGTTTTAAAGCTTCTCCGACTAAAATAATACTATGATAAGGTTATGTTTTGTCAACAATGCATGCACTCGACATGTCTTTAGCATCCCTTCAATGTATTCAGTCTTTGTTGTCAACCTCTAGCTCACACCTTCAAAACTTTACGAGATAAATATATGTTTATTTCTCTTTCTGCTTTATTAATAATTAATTAAATGTTTTTTTGTTAGTTACATTATACAGTAGTTGTATTCTCAGTTTACTTCTCGTACTAATATCAATTACATGGTGTATGATCAAACGGATTATAATAATATCAATGCTTATACATTAATACCTTCAATCTAAAAATCTATAAAAATTCAAAGAATTCAATCTTTCAATGCTTTGTCAACAATTTTAGATCAAACCAAAAATGGCTTGTCTACAATGCATGTACTCGAACGATTTCCTCTCCTTCAATGTATTCAATCTCTTTTGTCAACCTTCAAACAATAATATTGTTTTTTTTTTTCTTTTATAACCTCACCAGCATAGCTGACAAAAAAAGAACCTCACCAGCATTTCATTTTAATTTCTTCTCACAACTTCTTAATTAATGATGACGCAACTAGTGATAATACACATATCTAAATACAATACATGAACATCATAACAAACAACTCAACTAGCCAAGTGCTTAACTGTAATTAACTAAGTTCTTAATCATTAGTATACATTCAGAGATTTGTTGGGGGTGTTTTTATCGAGCAAACCGGTTCAGATTGGTTAAGAAAACTAATATAGAGGTTTTATTTAACCTTTGGATTTATTGGTTTATAGTTAAGTGTGTATTTTGTTTGACAAAAAAAAGTTTGACAAAAATAAAAAAGTTAAGTGTGTATTTAATAAATACCAACGATTAAATCTGTATTATTTTTCTCAGAGAGAACAATTATTATGAGTTATAACGAATTCTTTAGCTCAGAAATAGATTGTCGGGTGGACACTGGAGAGTTAATTAGAAATTGTCTAGTGGACAACAGAGAGTTGATAAGAATCACACAATTCCCTGATTACCTTAATTAATATCATATCCAATAATACAAAATTTAATCCAAATATATAATCAATTACTGAATAACAGTGATTTATGTTGTTTAAAACTATGTTCTTGTAAAATTTATGGCTAAACAATCCCCTTAATTTTTTTTTAATTACAAACTCCGTAGTTTTAAATATAAATATGTATCTTCTAAAATATACAATATTCTAAAAATGTGCTCTATTTTTTTTTCAAATGATTCATAAATCGAAGATTTTCAAATGTTGGACTTGTCAAATATAAAATTAGCATGGATTTGGACTATGTTATCCACATATATAACATCATTAAAAAACATGTTACGAGACAGCCAACATTTTGATACTAATTTTCAAAATAAACAATAAATAATGATGTTACAGTCATGTTTTGAAAATCCTCCAATGTTAATTTTTGTCAACAATGCATGTATGCGACATTTCTATGTCATTCCTTCAATGTATTCAGCCTTTTTGTCAACCTTTAAAAACTTTATGAAATAAATTATCCTTCTTTATTAAATTAATATCAATAATAATGTTTTGTTGGTCAGATAAAAATTAAAATAATAATATGATTTACAATTGGGTTCGGTGGGCCTGTCTGGGAACAAAGAAGGTTGAGTAGAAACCCGACTTTCTCGGGTGTATACATTGAACTTAAGAGTTATTATCCTCTACATTAACCCCCACCGTAAGCCTCCATCATCTTCTCCATAAGAACTTTCACAGTTTCCCCTTCTCTCTCTCTCATATCTCAAAAAAAAAAGTTTGAATCTTTCTTCTTCCTTCTGCAAACCCTCTTCTCCTTTTTGCCCTATTCTTCTAGGGTTATTCTCCGTTTCATGAATCTCAGCCTTTTTCGATCTCAATTCAACACCGTCTCTGCTCTGTTTATCGTCGTCGTCATCCTCTTTCCTACCTTCTTGGAATTCTTCAAACGGTGTTCCAATCATGTCTGGAATCTTCAGCTTTAGTGGTATGCTCTTGAATCTTTTACTAGCGTTTGATCTCGTTAGTCTGCTCTGTTTCGTTGATGTGCTCTGTTTCATTAGGTTGCTTGATAGTGTGAATGTGTTTTTGATAGAAAAGAATTGATTATTATTAATAGGTGATGAAGATTTTTTCAATGGGGGAACGATGCATCTATCCCCAGGAAGCTGTCCTGCTGTATATCTCCCACCACGCAAGAGACTACGCGTTGCTGCACCATCACTCTACAGTGCTTTCGAGAAAAAGCAAACTTCTATCGAAGTATTGCCTGATGAATGCTTATTTGAGATCCTTAGACGTTTGCCTTCTGGTCAAGAAAGAAGCGCATGCGCTTGTGTCTCCAAGCATTGGCTTAACCTTCTGAGTAGTATCACTAGGAATGAGTCTATTCAAGATGTGGAGAGTGAAAGGTTTTTGTCAAGGAGCTTGGAAGGTAATAAAGCTACGGATTTGAGATTAGCAGCTATCTCAGTTGGGACATCAACACGTGGCGGGTTAGGGAAGCTTCATATCCGTGGGAGTGGTTTTGAGAGTGAAGTAACAGACGCTGGTCTTGTATCGATTGCACACGGTTGTCCATCTCTTAGGGTTCTGTCTCTTTGGAATCTGCCTGCAGTTAGTGATATAGGTCTGTCTGAGATTGCACGGTCATGTCATATGATTGAAAAGCTTGACCTTTCACGATGTCCTGGAGTAACCGACAAGGGTTTGGTTGCAATCTCCGAGAGCTGCCGGAATCTAAGTGATCTGACGATTGAATCCTGCTCTGGTGTTGGCAACGAGGGTTTAAGAGCTATTGCAAGACGCTGTACTAATCTGAGATCTATCTCTATCAGAAGCTGCCCACGTATTGGAGATCAAGGAGTTGCTTTCCTCTTGGCTCAAGCTGGTTCCTACTTGACAAAAGTGAAACTCCAGATGCTGAACATAACCGGTCTGTCTCTCGCCGTTCTTGGCCGTTATGGAGCAGCGGTTACTGATCTTGTGCTTCATGGGCTTCAAGGAGTGAATGAGAAAGGCTTCTGGGTCATGGGAAATGCAAAAGGGATGAAGAAACTGAAGTCTCTTTCAGTAACGTCGTGCCGTGGCATGACGGATGTTGGGCTAGAAGCTGTTGGGAATGGTTGTCCTGATCTGAAGTATGTCTCTCTGAACAAATGTTTGCTTGTTTCTGGCAAAGGACTTGTCGCTTTGGCGAAATCTGCAGTGTTACTGGAGAGTTTGAAGCTTGAGGAATGCCACAGGATCAACCACTTCGGTTATTTGGGGTTTCTCATGAACTGTGGCTCAAAGTTGAAGGCTTTCTCTTTGGTTAACTGTCTTGGCATCCATGACGACTTCAACTCAGAATCACATCTGCTATCAGTTACCAGTTGCAGCAGCAGCTCCTTACGGTCTTTATCAGTCCGTTGCTGCCCTGGATTTGGGGATGCAAGTCTCTCTTTCTTAGGGAAGGTCTGCCATCAGCTTCAGGATGTTGAGCTTTGTGGATTGAATGGAGTGACGGATGCTGGTGTCCTCTCTTTGCTTCAGAGCAACAGTGTTGGTCTAGTGAAGGTGAATCTAAGCGGATGTGTCAGTGTCACAGACAACACAGTCTCTTCACTATCCGCCTGCCACGGAGGCACATTGGAGTCTCTAAACCTTGATGGATGCAAGAACATCACTGATGCAAGCCTTGTCACAGTAGCCAAGAACTGCTACTCAGTCAATGACCTCGACGTGTCAAACACTTTGGTCTCAGATCATGGGATCAAGGCTTTGGCATCTTCTCCCAACCACTTGAATCTTCAGGTTCTTTCCGTTGGTGGCTGCTCAGGGATTACAGACAAAAGCAAGGCATGTATACAGAAACTCGGCCGCACGCTTTTGGGATTGAACATCCAAAGGTGTGGTAGAATCAGCAGTAGCACTGTGGATACCCTTCTGGAACAGCTATGGAGGTGTGATATACTTTATTAGATACCTTTCTGCAAGTACTAGGTTTCTGGTCGCTGAACCCATAGATTTCACCTAGAACTTAGTTTCTTTTCCCAGGACGCAGCAGCTGTTTTTTTGCAAATTTTTTGGCAGGTTCCTGAGCCTGTTTCCACAGCTGTTGTGTTCCTGGGAATCTTGTTACTGAGTTCTGGTAATCTAGTCAGGGTTGTTTAGTCTTGACCGTCTTTTAGGAGTTGTTGTTGTTGTCTCTCTATGTCTTCGTCATGTGTTCAGTGTTCTTGTGAGAGTCCTTGTTCTATGGTTTAGGATTGTGATAGTGCCTTTATCTTCCCCATGTAGAGCTTTTGGCAATGGCGGTGTATCTTCTTAGTCGTCATTACAGCTCTTCGGAGTTGTTTTTTGTTCTGCTAAAAGCTCTGTTTTTCCACGTTTGTTTTTGTTTAAGGCACTATCTGTACTAATGATCATTCTATCAGCTTTCACTGGACATACTATACTTTGTAATAAAACATGTTCCTCAGATCATTTTGTTGTGGTTACAAAACTGAATGTGTAGTGCGACCAAAAAAATCTTACATATAGATTATTCCCCAAAACGTGTGACCTTCACCATTAAAACACATATTTTGAAATTTGCATTAACCATGATGGGAGAGAAGGAGAGTTTCTCTTGTTATTGTCTGGTTCGTTTTGGATTGGAATCAGACGATGAAGTTTGGTGTTGATGGAGGTTTTGTACGGAGTCTCGTACCCATTTCATGTATTTGACTTTCACAAAGTTCTTGACCTATACAGAGTATACTCTACACTATACATTAACAAAATCGAGAATGATTGTCATTATATTTGCATGTATCTTTAATCGAATTTCCATAAGTTTTTTTAAAAAGGTTATACCTTCTCCTAGAACTAACTTCTTCCACACGTTATATAATACACTAATTCCCCTAGATAAACTTAGTAAATGACTATGATCTTGTCAGATCCTGTGTATTAGAAGGTGGAAATCTCTAACCTTTCTAGTCATTCAAAAATAAAAATAGAAGCTCTTTGTTTGACATTTCTATGTGTTAACAAAAAGAGATCAACCATAATTACTAGTAAAGTTGGGAGATGTCTCAGACAGCAGACATTTAGTGGAAGATCCTCACGACATTGTTGGATTCTAGTTAAGAATGGTAAACAGTTTGGGTATGTGGTGTGTGGCTTATGCAGGGGGTGAAGTTAGAGCAATGCGTAGAGAACATAGTAGGCTTACTCTCTCTGACACATCTCGTGGGCTCCTGTTAGAACGGCTTGACTGTTGTTCGTGCAGACGTGAAAACACACAGCCAAAAACGCATTTTACGTCAAAGATATTTCCGGCAACAAAATCGGTATGGAGTTTGTGGAATCAGTGAAGAAAGAGATGAGACCGTTCCACCTTGAGGTCAAGAATGAAGAGAGAGTCACATTGCATGAACAGCCAGTCTTGCCTGGACCGCAACCACATGGCCACACCGTTTCTCGCCCGGTGAGATCTTAAGATCGCAGATGGAAAGATTCAATATATCAACCACTCTTTTTGGATTATTTTATATTGTTTGCTCTACTGAATAGAAAGATTCAATAAGTGGCCATTCATTTAGTAATAACACCAAATAAATGTTATCTAATATATCCAGACGTTAAGGTACCACTACACTTCTGTGGAATGAGTTAAACCCAAACAAACAAAAACCTTATCTCTCTGTGGCCTCATCAGACATCACATGTGGTGTCATGAATCATGAAACTGATGTGGCTTGTGGGTCATGACTCCTTTCACATCCCAACGCCTATTTTCCTTTTCACTAAACCTACTACATTTTTTTTTTCTGCTTCACTTTTTTTTTTGATAAATGAAATGTAAAGTACTAAACGCCTGATGTTATATTCAAGACATTATCCGATCATCTATAATTTCGGTGGCTTTTATTCTTTACTTTACTATACCAAATTTAAAATTCGGATAATAGCATGTTGACAGAAATGTGATAGCAACACAGCAGCAACATTAACATAAATCATTAGAACTTTGGGTAAAAAAAATTTCTATATACCTCGGTTCATGTAGGCTTCTACTAATATGTTGCAGATCCAGACCATGTTTGCTTGTTATTGTTGCGTTTGTTTATTCATCTTAATTCTTACAACAAGAAATAAATGCTGAGTATAACTATAGAAAGCTGAAGCAAATTTCTCTTCCCATCTTCTTGGTTGGACAATCCAACCATGAGTGAAAATATATCATATGGAGTAAAGTAAACTCTAACTATAACACTAAATTTATATTTCAGTGTTTAATTTTATTAACATTTTCAACCACAACACCAACTTATACATTAAAATAATGTTCTATATTTTTTTGTTTTGAGTTTTAATAACTTTAGTATTTAGTAGTAGAAATGTAAAATAATATTTTGAACTTTAGTAATGTAAAAATATAAGTACAAAATAATATAATACAATAGATTTATTTTAAGTTTAAAGTTTAGACTAATTAATAATACTTATGTAACTATAGCTAAATGGAAAATAATCAAATATAATATTTGGTATGATGAATAGTGTTACGACAAATTTAATGTAACATTATTTACAAAATATTAAATTAAATAAAATAGTGTAATTTTTTGATTCTCTTAAACTAGTAGAGAAATAGTGGTTGCTTAGTTTGTGCTGAGCTGTTATCTAGTGGATGAGAAATTGATAGCATCGAACCTACATCATTTCCTATTTTTCTTATCTGAAAACTCCAAAATTTTAAATAAAGAAAACCTTTTGAAAGAGAATCAGCCAAAATGCATTGGCAGTTTTCAAAGACGTCTTAGAGTTCTGTGTTTCCTCTCCAGACATTCAAATTTGGTGGATAAGATTTTAGCAAAGTCACAGGCTCACAACTCAAGCAAAAAGGAGACCCACAGATGACGTATATTATACTAAGGGCATGTTTAATGGGGATAGAAAGAATATCTTAGCAGGATTTAAAAGACGATCTTTTAGTTTTTAACTAAAAAAATTAAGAGACGTCTCTTAAGTTTCTTATTTAAGAGACGTCTTTTAATTTTTTTAGTTAAAAACTAAAAGACCATCTCTTAAATCCCGTTAAGAGATCCTCTTTAAGAGACCCCATTAAATATGCTCTAAGAGAAGAAAACTATGGCACATCTAAATTATATTGGGCATATAGGTCCATATTTAGATATGGTCCAGGGCTACATGATCATCCTATCACTGTTGCTTTTGTTAGGAGGTCGGCTGGATCTTATCTTTGCAAACAACTCTCAGTGTTGACATCATCATAATCTCTTTCCATTAACCAAATCAGGAGGGGATCTATGAATCGACCTGAGGCATAAAAATACTCTCAAATTGAGTCACTCCAGATAAGGAAGACGTGTCTCTGCCAATACCCTGATTCTGACAAACCTTACCTCTTTTATTAGTTGATTCCCCGACGTAATATTATTTTGCTCGATTTGTTTCTTTTTAGTTTCATGCTGTGATGTGTGCTCCACTCATCAGCCAGCTGTCATTTTCTCAAATACTCCCCCATTAAAACTTCACTTTCCATAATTACCCTCAATCACTTTCCATAATTACCCTCAATTACCATCCTAGTCACCCTTTTTGAGCTGTTTAGGTAACAAACTGATTTTGTCCTTGATTTCTTCCAATAACTTTTATTATATTTACAAGCTCCAAAATCACCATTACTGAGGAATCTCCTTACCAAATGTTAGATCTCTGATTCAAAAACTATGTCCCAAAATTCGATATTTAATTTGTCCTCATTAGTTTAGCTCCAAATCTCTATTCTTCTTTACCATAAGGTCAAACGTTCATATTATTTCTTACAGTCCGATTTCATTTTCTCAAAGTCCACACAAACCACGGTTGAATACAACGGTTTTTTGCTCTTCTCCCACGTCGTGCGAAGCCTGAAAAAAAAAACGAGTACACAAATAAACCAGAACGGAACTAATCAATCATATAAGAAAAAATAATAAAGATACAAATACCTCAGTTACACGACGAACGACACATACCTGGGAGTTACAACGGACACACTTTACGGGAGACACGACGACGGTTAACGGAAACGTTGACGTAACAAACAACGGTGAAGGCAGTGATGCAACTCAACGGGATGTAGAATTTAGTGCGCTTAGAAATAAACCAATTCGACACTGCTGTTCTTAGATATTTTTTTTCAAGCTTATGGAAATTTAGTGCGCTTCAATAGCAAATGAAGTACTACTATGTACAATTCATCTTTTACCCAACAAAAACAAAAAAAAACTTTAAAACGGTGTCGTTTCCGTCTCCGTTACATAACTCGGTCCTCTATGACTCAGTACAGCTCCTTGAGTCTCATCTCGCTTCAGATCCAGACTTCTTCGCTGGATCTATCCCCTCCTTGATAACCACAGCTCTACCAGAAACGAGATTTCCTGTGGCCGATTCAAAGTCGGTAGTAAAACCTGATCAAAGATCATCTGCTTTGGACATAGACGATAGCCTGCTAGGCCTAGGCTGATACGCAGACCTTCTCTTTTGCTGATGCGAAGACGGTCTTATCAACGTCGTCAACGCTCGTCTCACCCACTCACCTTCAACGCCACCAATTCTCACCAGAGAATTCGTCATCGCCGATCGTCTCATATTCAAACTATTCGTCGGATACGTCACCGCGCCTCCTTGCCCGTGCGGATTCGCCACGTTCTTGTGTTGACTGCATCGGAACGATCCGGGATGTGTAGTCGGCGAGCACATGCATCTCCTTCTCGAATCGGGAATCTTGTTACTGCTAGGCTTCGAAACAGCGACGGTAGATCTGGCGTCGATTGAGTAACGGAACGACTGTTTTAACGGGGATGATGCGAAGAGGTTGACACGCGTAGGGGACGCGGATCTATGGTGGTGATGTTGTTGTTGTTGTTGGTTGCTGAAGAAAGTTGAAGAACGGGAGGAGAATGTGGAGGTTGTGGAGGAAGCGAAACCTGATGAAGACGGAGAGCGTAGCACATGACCGTTTGATCTGGTTCTTGAAGATGTAATCGCCATTTTTGTAGAAAGAGAAGGTTCTTCTTCTAGAAGGATTTTTGAAGCTTTTTTTTTCTTTTTTTTTTCCTAAGAGTCCCCTGAGGGTGGTTGGTTCGGCAAACCTAGTGAGTCTCAGAAGACGAATTTATAGCTAGAGACGATGAATGGCGTTTTTGTAATTATTGATAAGTTTGCGACCTTTTGCGTAATTTAGGAAACTTGGTTAATTGACTTGACTCTGGTTAAGCAGTTGGTTTGTTTAT
This sequence comes from Sinapis alba, assembly GCA_012274485.2. NCBI lineage: Eukaryota > Viridiplantae > Streptophyta > Magnoliopsida > Brassicales > Brassicaceae > Sinapis > Sinapis alba. Next base: position 10,337 of record MU105795.1, on the reverse strand, counting down.
CAACTTGTTGGATTCTGATCCAACGGTTCAGCTGAGTGCTTTTGTGGGAGCCACGCAATTCATTAATTGATTAATGTAAAATATGGATTTATAAGCCAAAAAGAAAAATTATAAATTGTTCATTGTTCATAGTCCAACAAAAATAAAAGTCGTATCAGAATAAGTTGACGGTTTATGACCAGGATAAATCCATCTTAAAAAACATTCAAACCAGGTACGAACATAATTAAAACCAGCTTTACTATATAATTAAAACGCGATTCAAACTTATGAATCGGTCTTCAAAATAAGGCCGTGGACCGTGGATTTCCTTTTTGGTTGATAAACCTCTGGATACAAAAGAATACTAGAATATGCAGCATTTCATTGTTATATGCAATTTCTTGTGAAAATATTACATGTTCTAAAGTGCCTCCTTAACTTGTTTGGGATATTTTGAAAAGTAAGCTCATGCCTTGTAATTAGTCATAATGATCTTAATAGTAATATGTTTACGTAAAAGTATTAAAATAGTCTAGAAGTTCATGGGAGTGAGAGTAGAATGAGCACATGATGGTGATGAATGATAATGTTCCCAGCTGTGAGGGAGCCTGACTTTAACACCATTATGTGTCAGCCTGTCAGATTTTAGGTCACTGTCTTCAAAATCTATGGGAACAAATACAAAATCTACCTCTTTTTCTTAGCCTTTTAACCGCCAATCTTTTTATATTGCCTTTTTAGTTTAGAAAGATTTAATGTGAGTGGTTGTCTAAGTATCACTGCTATGTTCATTAAGTTGGAAGATGAGCAGATCTAAATTTATAGTGAGACATTTATGTAGGAAAACATCTATAGTTCAGTAAAATAAGATGGCTAGTTAGCTATTGCATGCAGCCTATTACTATCAAGTAATAATGAATAAACTCAATTGTGCAAGTTAGACAATTATAGAAAAACTAGTTTTCCAAAGATGAGCTCTATATATAATAACCTCAGAGTATAATACTTTTATGTCACTATAAATATCTGTAAATATGTAATGCTGTTTGTAGACTTTGGGGATTTATAATGCTCCAACATAGATCAAGAACAAAACCTTTTGAATATGACAAACATATAACAAAACCCAATGTATAATTAGATGTACGTAATAAGTTACTTACCAATATACAATTTTGAATTTGGTGGATTAAGAAAGAGGAATTAATTACGAATAGGTTGAACTTCTTACTTTGCAACTTGCTGGTCTTAAGTCAGTCCTCTAGGCCTCGGAGTCAAGTCGTGCGCTTTTAGAATTCACACTTCTTGTTATATGATTATTCTAAGATTTGTCTTCGTGTAATAAATTTTGGCATTGACTCAGATTGGCAATGAAAGAAAAAGCAGCTAAAGAAATATCTTATTTTTTTCTTAGTGACAAATATCTTATTTTTTTGTTGAACAAATGACAAATATCTTTGATTAAAAAATTGACAAATATCTTTTTAGTACAGTAAAAGGCGAATGTAATAAGCCAGTCAGAGAAAAAGCTTAACAATAAATATCTTCTTTATGAAGGATTTAATTTAATTTTACATGTGCTTGAACAGTTGACTAATTATAATTTCTCAAAAATTGTTTGCTCATAAGCTGTTTTACATATGGTTGCCAATGGTTTTCGTTTTAAGTTAACCCATTGTTTCAACTCTTCATTTTATGTAATTGGTAGCTGAATAAGCCATTTGCGGCTAACCGCTGCTACCCATTATATAAAATAAAGGAGGTTCAGTGCACCCATTGTATTGGTGACGGTTAATTCCGAGGAATCTACAAAATGTGATTAGATTATATTAGGCTAATTAATAATGATAGTAGTCATAATCACAAAAGCACAACACATATGTTGTGTCATGTGGGCAAGTGCTTGAGGGACAAGCAAATCTTTTAAGCACTCGCCTAACTATGACACGTATGAATTCCATTAAAACACAGTCGGCACCCACTTCTCAATAGCCTCACGACAAGCAAATGAAAATAAATACTAGTTTTATATTATTGTTTAGCAGGTAATCAGTTAATTATTTAATTCAGACAATGGAGTCGAGCTCTAACATGGGTCATGTGATTATCATCGCTTACTACAAGTTAACAGAATTCTCTAGTGATCAGGAAGTGTTTGTACACAATATGTGTTTTCTGAATGTTTCGAATAAAAACTGCATAAAATAAGAAAATGAATAATTAACTGGAAAGTACATTTGATTTAAAAAAGTGTACAAGTCAATTAGGTGTGCCAAATTATTGATTAGTGCCCAAAGCCACCACTCTCGGGAGTCTAATGATTTTCTCGTTAACCACCAATAATAATAAATATCAACACCACCCCTTCTATAACTCGTAAACTAATCACACATTTTTCTTAAGTAGTCTCAGTTTCGAGCTTACTCGTATGTCGTATACATCTTAGGCCTATAATTTTATTCTCCATCTTATTAAAAAATCAATGTCATCATCACTTTTTTCTATAAATCTTTTGGCGTCATTGCTGAATAACTGCTATGTACAGTTTTTTGGTCCCATTTAAAAGTGAATACTTGAAGATTATAAATTAAAATGCCAAATATCTCAAACATTCATAATTATTATTTTTTGTCCGAGTTTCTACATTTTACACCTTTTATTTACGAAAAATACAGTATCATCCCAATGCTATATGCAGTTGTAGATTCACCTCTACGAGACCGTAGGTCACATGCTAGTTCAATATAATTTCAACTAACAGTATCTCAGTTATGTATCCTCAATTTCAAATATAATTAGCACTAGAATAATTCGTAAAAACGTTTTAAGAGAAGTGGAAGAATGATACAAGCTAGTGTTAACGTTTATCATCTCTTGAGTTCGTGTAGACTCCTAGAACCGGAGATTAAAGCATCCATTAGAGATGATAATATCTCTAATACTTTTTTATTATATTAAAAAAAAAAGAATACAATACAAGGGTGTAGAATGGTTTTAGTATCCTCTCGTCGGCCACAAAACTCCGTTCGAACAAAGCCAAAATCTTTTTTTTTTTAACAAAATTTAGGCCCAAACTTTACTAACCCAAATATAATCTGTTCTGGATCTGTTGGACCGGGTTGACTCATTTGCAGTCCAAAGCACTCTTTGGTGTAAAAATTTGCTGCAAAAATCTGAATTATCTGAGACAAGAATTTGCTGCAAAAATGGTTAGACTGATCATTTCTAAATGGTTGGTTCTGTGTTGAGAACAAATCTCGAGGTGTGACAGTGGTACTGTGATGTTGCAGGTACCAATAGGGAACTGTAGTTAGGCTAAATAGCTGCTTAGAAGTGGAGTTTGTTGGCCAAACAATAGACTAGACACAATAGCTGCTGCTTGTAGAGGTTAGGCTAATAATAGCTGGCTGCTGAGAAGAACTAGCACAGTTTGAAGACCTATCTAGTTTCTGAAACTGAACTCTTTTCAATTAACACAAAAATATGTTCTAAGCAGTACAGGCTGTTCTCGACTGGAAGAGAGTCAAATTGCGTTACAGTGATGACAAGATTTCATACGAAGGATAAAGAATCTAGCAAACCGGTAATAGAAAATAGAAAAGATGTTGTGTGTAAATCCATGTTCAGACATAAAAGGATTAACTTGTTGGATGTTGGAACATGTTCTTTTTGGACAGAACCTTGTAACACAAACTCAACAGCTTCCTGATTCTTTCGAACAAACAACATACAATACCACACGGTAAAAACTAGCATAGAATGGGTATTGAAAGCTGAAACCTTTATGATTGTACACAAAGAAAAAAAGAACAGCTTCGAAACTTAGTAAGGACATAACTAGAGTTGTCTCCCAGCAGCATCAGCAACAAGGGGGATATAAGGAGTCTTCCCGACCAAACAGCTCACAACTCCATAGACAAAACACATGAAGCTAAACACAAACACACCGGTATGTCCCCACATCATCGCCTTCATCCCAAACCCATTTCCATGACCCGGATCCAGTATCCTCGTCAACAACACCGGAACAGCCAACAACACATCCAGCGTCACCGCCTGCATCGCATTGAACCTAACATACCTGCTGAAACTCGTGTTCCTCACGACACCTAAGTAGAGTCCAAAGAAGGCAACGAAGCTCGCGTACGGTACCGATCTGTAGAGGTTCAGTATCGGGAAGATTGGCTCCACGAGGAGTCCTAGCCTTGGGTACTGCGCGAAGAGGAAGCGACCGTATTGGAGAGAGTTGAAGAAGGGTAAAGCGTAGGATGCGATTGAAATCACGCGCTCGGTTGCTGGTGTTGGGGTGTAGGATGCGCGTGTGGTTAAGGTGGATGCGCGTTTGGTTGTGGGGCGGAGTGAGATGGTGGAGGTAGGGAAGGAGAGGGTGAGTGGTGTTGCTCTACGAGCCGCCAAGGGTTTTAGGGTTTGGTGGAGAGATAAGCACAGAGACGCCATTTTCAGAAAATCTTTTCTTGTTTTTTTTTCAATTAATTTGGGAGAGAAACAAGTGAGAGGAAGCTTTGTAACTGAATCGAACCGACCAGACTGAATTCAAACCGGTGTATAACTGAACCGAAAACCGAAGTTCAATGTTCTAATTGAAATGGTCTGCTATATGATATCTATTCTCCGATAGAAGAATATATTTTTGGATTTTCACATTTTTTATTAATGTTCAAGAAATAGCTAGAGATTAATTAGACAACTTTATAAGAGATTATTAATTGAGAGCCCTTATTAATTAGTTGGATATTTAGAGACTAACTTTTAAATGATTAGATTAATTTTTTAAAAAATTTATCTTTAAAATTCTTAATTTAAATTTGATTTACCGTCTAAACTAATTTTAGGACACTAACATTTAAATTAAATTTTATTCAAATTTTATATATATTTGACTGGATTTTATTAATACTAATTTAATAATTTAAATAAAATTTACATTTGGTTTAAAATTTATTTAAGAAATAAAATAATTTCAAATTTAATTATTTTACGTGTAAATTAAAACAAAAAAAAAAGAGTAAATGAATGTTTATATTTATCTTTTTATATCTATTAATTTTTAGTTTTTAGAGTTTTCTAAGTATTCGTTTGATTTAGATTGAGTACAAAATAATAAATAAATAATTCAAAATACCGTCTTGTAAAATTCTTGTTCAACTAATAATAACTCGATTTGGATATAAATTAATTAAGGTTTATTGGTTCAAGTTTGGTTCATCTCGGTTTAGTTGCAAACGTTCATTCCTAATAAACAACACATTAGGAACAGTTTAATTCTCTTCATTCATCACTAACTATAACTAGAGAAGAAGAAGAAGAAGCAGACGACTTTGAAGACACTCTTCCTCCTTCTCCATCCTCCAAACTCTCTCTCAATGGGTTGCTGTGGAACTCTGCTCTACCCACTTCTCATTACCCTCTCCGTCTCTCTAATCACATACAACATCATCATCTCCTCTAATGCTCCTCTCAAGCAAGGCTTCCCCTCTTCCTTCTCCTCCTCCTCCTCCTTCTATGACTCAGTCATCGAATTGCCACGCGGCGGATCCAGAATCCGCGGCAACAACGAGAGGAAGCGAAGACTCTTCCACACGGCAGTAACAGCCTCTGACTCAGTCTACAACACGTGGCAATGCAGAGTCATGTACTACTGGTTCAAAAAGGCTAAAGCTTCCGCTGGACCCGGATCCGAAATGGGTGGGTTTACCCGGATCTTACATAACGGTAAACCCGATAAGTATATGGATGAGATTCCTACTTTCGTTGCTCAGCCTTTACCTTCTGGGATGGATCAAGTAATCAAAATTCCGTATTTTGTATCTTTTTTTTTTTAATTCGGACATTGAGTTAAAGGTTTTGTCTGAACAGGGTTATGTGGTACTAAACAGACCATGGGCATTTGTACAATGGCTTCAACAAACTGATATTAAAGAAGAGTAAGATTGTTTCGCTTTTGCTTTCACACTTGTTTTTTTTGGTAATAAAGTAATGATTTTTTTTTTTAAATGTAATGCAGTTATGTTCTAATGTCTGAACCTGATCACATCATTGTGAAACCTATACCGAACCTAGTTAAAGATGGGTTTGGAGCTGCGTTTCCTTTCTTTTACATCGAACCGAAGAAGTATGAGAAGGTTCTGAGGAAGTATTATCCTGAAGAGAGAGGACCTGTAACCAACATTGATCCTATAGGGAACTCTCCTGTCATTGTCGGAAAGGTTTTTTTCTGTCCTGAAGAGTTTGGGATCAGTTTTTTCAAAAAAAGGTATGTCTCTTTAAAGATTTAGATGTTCTGGGTTTTGTAGGAAGATTTGAAGAAGATTGCTCCAACTTGGATGAATGTTTCTTTGGCTATGAAGAAGGATCCTGAAGCAGACAAGGCTTTTGGATGGGTTCTTGAAATGTACAAATCTAAACGATTTTTTTTGTTTGTTTGTTGAGAGTGTCGTTTTAGATTTGACTATAACTTTTGTCTTTTAGGTATGCTTATGCGGTTTCATCTGCATTGCATGGTGTTAGCAATATTCTACACAAAGACTTCATGATTCAGGTGTTAGCATGGTTCTATATATTGTTGCTTGTTACATAGATAAGATATTTATTTTGATGCAATAACTAAAGAGACTTTGGTTTGGTTTTGTTTGTGGTAATAATAAAATTAGCCTCCATGGGATAAAGAGGTTGGTGACAAGTACATCATACACTACACTTATGGATGCGACTTTAATATGAAGGTAAGGTTTCTAATTCTGATTTGTCATTCTAAGAACAAGAGACCAAAAAGAATACAAACATTGAGGACTTGATTTATTGAGATTGATGTTGATAAAGAGAATGATTGTTGTGATTTTCAGGGTCACTTAACCTATGGGAAAATTGGGGAATGGAGATTTGACAAAAGATCATATATTAAGTCACCGCCACCAAAGAACCTTACAATGCCACCACCTGGTGTTCCACAGAGTGTGGTATGTTACCTTACATTTCTTTAAAACACATTATAATACGATTGTCCTGAAAACATCCCTACATATGATTACAAAACACAGCTCTCGAGTTTTCTTCATTGATGTATTTATTATTGGCAGGTAACATTAGTGAAGATGGTGAACGAAGCCACTGCAAACCTTCCAGACTGGGGATCATAGAGAGAGATAGAAACAGTTTATGTTTGTCTTAGTCTATCATTAATGTACATTAAAGAAAAAAATGGATGTATCTTTCATCACAAGTAAACGACCAAACCATGCCACTATCCATACATTAAACTCTTTTAGCTTATAAAGACGGCATTGCTTGCTTAGAGTACTAATCCAAGCCGTTGGCTGCATCCAAGTCTGATCTTGCTTCATGTAACAAAGCAGTACCTTACTCTCATATATTGGGTTGAGAATTTATTAGAACAAAAAAGGTCCATAATGCAAGCTTTGTTATGACGTGAGTAGGACATAAACATGATGACTAATGGGGATGATTACTGTATTTAGTGAGTCATTGTTATAGCTAACGTGGACAGCTTTATCTTTAATTGTGACATGGTTGGTTGGTTTAACAAATCTCCACACCACTTTTGTCCTTTAACCCAACGGCTACTCATCACTTGCCATACCAGGCTGCCAACCTTACTTTGTCTTAATCACTTTATGTTTTGTTATTATTTATTACTCTGTTTCATTTACTTGTCATTTTAGGTTTATGCACACATATTAAGAAAACATATGATTTTATATATTTTTAAATATAAAAACACAATTACCTATACACCTAACCATATTTTAACCAATATAAAAATAAAATAGAAAATTTTATTAATTAGTTTTGCATTGAAATTCTAAAACAACACTTATTTTGAAACACAAATTCTCTTATAATGACAAATAATATAAAACCGAGGGAGTATCACTCTAATTAGTTAATTATCCTTACTAATAGCTGCCCTCGGCTCTCGATACATTTTCCTAACAAACTTCAAGCGTCACAAATATTAGTTTGTAACCCAATCTTTTTGAAAAATAAGAAAATAATGGAATTGCTAATTTCACTTTTCAGATAACGTAATCTTTTTTGTATTTATATTTTATTATGCAACATTATTATCATCATGTCATAATGATCCGTAAAGACAAAAAGATTAAGCATAAATAAAAGAAAGCAACCGTTCCGCTCCCGCCTTCACAGCTGTCTTTCATGATTAGCCAGCTAGACTAATGATCCATCCTGTCACATCACTGTCACGGTCTTCTAAATAACGGTCCAATAAGAAACCCATCACTATATAGTCCCAACGGTCGGCACGCCTTATGGCTTAATCACACTCATCTCTTCTTTAATCATTTTACTCCCAAAGACAACAACAACACTCTGTTTTCATGGCGACAGATCAAGAAAATCTACTCTCAGATGATTACCAAGAAACGGCGGCGTTTTGTGGGTGTGGTGGGTATCTCTGTAACTTCTGGTGGAGAAGAAGAGGAGGAGACGGTGGCTGGAGCGGTAACTTGCAGGAAGAAAAAGGAGAAAGTTGGTGGAGCAGGAAACTTAAGGGGCCAAAAGAGATTTCTGAGAAAATTGCGGGGCCAAAGTGGAAAAACTTTATAAGAAGTTTTAGCAATGGTAAGAAGAAGATGAAAAGGGATGTGGATTTCACGTACGATCTTGAAAACTACAGTCTTAATTTTGACGACGGAGGCGGCGAAAGTCCTTCACCGGAGAGATATGTAGCTCCGGCTGTTATAAAAGTTTGATATTTATATCTTTTCCTTTTGAATTATTTTTTATTGATCGTGTTATAAATGTTAATATACCAAACATAGAGAAAGTGGTTATAAAATAATTTAGGCGTTACTTGTTGTTCAGTCGCCACTCCAAGTTAGATTCTTTAGAACGTTATTGGGTTAATGACTGTAGAAAACGTAACATTGATTTAGATAATGTGTTATGTAACATTCCTACAGACAAAAGTAAAATATATATAAGAAATGTATGTGGGTTTACTCTAATATAAAGTAAAAAATAAAATATAACTGGTGTATTTTTTATTATAAACTCTCTTTTAGAAAAAAAAAAATAGAATGAAATTGAAAATGCTCTAAGCTCTCATCACATATATTAAGAAAAGAGTTCGGATAATTTGTGTGGTTGTCTACTTACTCAGCTGCTACGATGTTACTATTGTTTATTTTAAACTCTATTTTAGAGGGAAAAATAAAGAGATTGAAAATGTTCTAAACTCTCATCAAACATATTAAGGAAAGAGTTTGGACAATTTGTGTGGTTGTCTACTTACTCGGCTACTAAGCTGTTACTATTGTTTATCAGTTTATGCTTTCCAACGGTATTTTACAAAATTTGCTTCCTCAATAGCAAAGATGAATCTATTTGTCATGTGTTGTCCTATACCAAAACCATATTTTCACTGAGATGATAAAAAGCATAGGGCAATGAGAAATAAGAGAGATCGGTTGAAAATGTTGGGCTGTGTGTAACAATTACTGGGCTAGACCCATTTATATTGATTTCGTCCTTGGCCCATTCCACCATTTCGCCAAACACATGAAAGTTAGTCTCTCTCTAGTTGAGGCTTGTTTTTTTTTTTTTTTTCCATTTTTCCAAAAGTTAATGTTTTTTTTTTTGTTTTTTCCATTTCCCACTAGTTGAGGTTTTGGTCAGTCAGTAAAGAGTATAAAAAGATGTTAGATTTCTTCTTATATCATCTTCAAGTACTTAGTAGTTAAAATGTATATGTCATTCGAGTCCTAAATTGATTAAGTTAAATATATGTATTGATTATTTAGTAATTATTTCAAACCTTAAACTCAGGCCTGACTTCGGTTCGGTTGTTTTAATTCCGTCTGTCACAAGCTCGACTGGGCACCCTTAACCCTATCCAAGATCAATCTGCGATGAACAAATTAATATAGATGTAATATTATCTAAGAAAAGTAATAGAATAAAATGAAATTCATTCATCATCAATTTGCATATATGATTTTTTTTAAATACATTTATATATATATATGTGTGTGTTAGATATTGGCGTACATGTGCTGTTGCTGCGATGCTGCTACGGGGTGAGAGTGACAGGAGAAAATAAAATGGTAACATGAAAACAGAAAGAACAACATTATCTAACGATAAAGTCAAAAGTTTTGTAAGACCCGATCCTGGTCCAAAGGACCCAACTAGGACCCGCAGTCTTACCTTGCTTACTTATGTAAATTTTTGTTCTTTTTAAAGGTTCCATAATCATCTAAGTCATCTTGCAATCATATGAGGTTCATTTACATCGGTTCCTAAAGCTAATCTGATAAGAGAAATTATATCTTTATTAATATGAAAACTTGTAA
>MU105794.1:133242-290262 GCA_012274485.2 Sinapis alba | reverse complement strand
TTAGATTGATTGATGAAAAGATACATCAGCTGCGTGAGCAGCTAAGTAGAAAACGCCAACTTCCCTAATTCCTAAACCAAGATGGTTTAAGTCTAATCCTAATCCTAATCCAATTAGAAATTGGTTTAATTCTACTCCTAACCAAATCCCAATCGAAATTGGTTTCCTGATCCTAATTGTATTTGGTTTGTTTTAAATGAAATCAATTACAAGCAAATAAACTAAACCAACATGCTGGTTTGTCTTGGCTTTCTCCTTCTGATTTGTTTCCCACGAGTTGGAGCAAGTGTAGGAGAGCTTCTCTTTGTGCCTTGGATCTTGATCTAGTAACTGGTCCAGTCCAACAACTTGTTAAGTCCTGATTAAGCTCTAGCTCAGATTGTTCTCCAAGTCTTCCTTGCCTCTGGTTCACTTCAGGATCAACAGCCTCAAGCTCCTCTCCTAAGCTGGTCCATTCAGTAGCACCTTTATCCCCTTGCTCAGGTTCAATCAGCTCTTCATCATCAGACTCACTCAGTTCTCCAATGTCCTTGATCATGGCTGCACCACTATGGGCCAAAAACCCCACGCTGCTATCCGTTTGGAAATGGTACGTAATTAAATTTTTTAATTTGTTATTTTTAATATATATATATATATAATAAAAAATTTAACTAATTTTATTTAATGTTTATAGGCCAAAGAGTTGGGACGCATGCCCACTCTTCTCGAACTTTACGACCGCACCCACAGAAATAAGGCGGGCCAGTTCCTAGATGAAAAGTCCGAGCAAATCTACAACAAGGTGGCAGCTCGGATTGCGGAGCGTGAGACCCAGCTGACCCAGGAGTCGCCCGACGGATTGCCTGTCAGTTTATCCGTTCCTGAAGTCGATCAGATTTACGAGGAGGTAACTTTTTCAAAATTAAAATTAAAATTATTACTTTAAATTAAAAATTTTATTATATACATATATATTTTTTATTTTTTAAGGTTTCCCCGAGGAAAAAGGGGCGTACGATGGGGATTGGTTCTGTCAACGATGTTCCGAGAGCGACATCGTCTTATGGTCAGAGATGGGAGGACGAAGTCTCTCAGCTACGTACCGAATTGGACTCGACAAAAACGGAGCTGGCCTCAACAAGAAATGAGCTGGCCTCGACAAGAACAAAGTTGACCTCGACGAAAACTTCGTTCACAGTTCGTATGGGTGGAGTGGAGGGCTTTTTGGATGTGATAGCCGCCACAAATCCGGAATGGGAAGCATTGTTGAAGACCATGCGAGAACGAAACCCTGTTCCAGGCGAGCCACCCGCCCCCGTCCCACATAACGAGGAAGATGTCTCGAGGAGGAGCGATGAATTCCATCAGGCGATGCACGAGCCTTCTTAGTTTTTTTTTTCTATTGTTCTTTTCTTTTTTTATGAATGCAAAACTTATAACATATTTATTTATAAATATTTATAAAATAAATAATTTTAGATTTTTAAATTTTTAAATTTATAATTTTAAAATAAATTTATTTTTAGTAATTATTATTTGAATATATTTTTAAAATAAGAAAAATAAAAAACCACGTAAATTCAAAGCTAATTTACCAGTCTTTTACGTGGAAAATGGACGTGGATTTAACGAAGAAGAGTGGACGTGGAATCCACGAGGAAATGTTTTTGAGGTGTTAACGAGGTTCTTAAGTCGAAAACTTTTCTTGGTATTTACATGGATATTACGAGGAATACTTTCCATGGTATTTTCGTGGTATTTACGAGAAAGCGTCTACGTGGTGTTTACGAGGAAAGTCAGCGACTTCTTTACGTAGATATGTCACGTGGTATTTACGAGGAAATCTTTACTTCGTCTTTACGAGGAAATATATGACTAGCTAATTAACGAGGAACTGGCGAGGAAATATATTTAACGACAAACGAATTACGACGAAACGGGTATCCTCGTTAATTCCTCGTAACATCACTTTTACGATGAAGTCAGTCACGAGGAAATTGGCCCTCGTAAAATAATTGTTTTCTTGTAGTGCTTTTAGAAGTCTATTATTTGATAATTTGTAAACGGTTCATAATGCATAATTGTTAACATTGTTTGATTAAGGTTTTAAGATCGATATTTTTGTTAAATATAAATGTAATAACCCTCAATAAGAATAAGGATGTGGACGAGTTTAAAAGATGGATAAAGAAAAGTTATAATAAAAAGAATAAGTTCAAGACAATTTCTATGAGTGGCTTAAGTATTAGTTGAGAAGATTGACATGGATGAGTCATCGGTCAAAGTTAGTACGAGTGAATAGTGCTGAATTAGAATGCTAGGAAATAAAGTTAGTGATTTGAGGATTCATCAAGTACCGAGGGAATTGAAAACCAAAATAAAAGTGTCGGAGAATGAAAAAAATTAAGTCACCTTCACCTATAAAAATCAACTTAGAACCTTTAGGAACACTCATACCAAATTTACTTAGAAAAATAAATTCAAGTTTGACTTATATGATCCGAGCGATCCGAATAGAAAACTCGAAGGTAAAATTTCTACCTTAACTTTTCCTTTTAGTATTTTTTAAAAAAAATCTCAGCATATAAATAGGTTTAGATCTCGGTTCCAACTAATATGATGATGAAAATTTCCTTCTCATTCTAAGTTTCAGGTGTTTGAGAAGTAAACCCTGCTTAAATTTCTATAGGAGCTGAACTTATCAAAAACCAAACCCGACCACTGAACCATAAATTCCAGGTGGACCTAGGTTAAGGGTTGTGATTGTTAAGTGTGTGGTTAGCGCCAGCAAAACAAAAGTATTGATTGCTTGTATGATTGCGTTATATTGTTCGGGCCTCGGTCCCAAAGGTATAACATATTTTGCTATAAATGTATGAGTGAGTTATTTCGTTCCAGCTTCGGTTTGGTAGGTATAACATGTGTTAGTATGTCTTGTAACAAGTTTATTGGATAGGTGACATGTACGAGAATGAAAGGTTCACCGGGTAGGTGATCCTTATGGCCATGGATTCTACTTGGGAATCCATGATGTTGCGGAATTCTAGGAGGAATGTCGTGATAGTCACTAATGTCCTATTTTTGGTGATCTGGATGGGACTTGTTCTGTGGCCAGATACGATGGATGAGTATTTAATTGATTGTTACTGTTAAGATTTTGTGTTTTCGATTGTGGTTGTTTTACATGGAGGGGAATTACTAATGGTAAGGGGCAGTCTCAGGATCTAACTACCTGTGAAAAGTGGATGCGTAGTTTACTTGATGTGCATTGCATATTAGTTGAAATTTTTAATCTTAGATGTTTGATGATTAATGCATATTGAAGAAATAATTTAATTGTTAAGAAACCTTGTCTCACTGAGAAAATTAATTTTTGATTAGGCTCTATATTTTGCAGATAACTTTTAGTAGATTCCATTCGAAATTGGAGCATAACACTGTTAGTGTAGATTTGTTACCTTTTGCAAACATTGTTTTGTAATATGTAAGACATCAATTTAAATATCAGCTGAGTATATAAGTGTTTTGATGTAGCTAAACCTAATATATATATATATATAAATAAGAAAGGGTTGTAAAATTCTTGGATTTCATATGATATATTTCTAGTCCATGATAAACTAACTAACGGTTTTAACTCAGGTTGCAAAGCGTTAACATGAAATCATTAGAAAATTAATTCTCAAACATTTGAGCTGGAATTTTAAATTTGATCTGAAAATCTCGAGCCAAATATTTGGAGACATGGTAGTAGTATCTTCGATCTGGTTAAATTTTTTTTGTTCATCATGCATGCTTTTGTTTGATTAGTGCATGATAAACTAATTAACTTTGAACTAATCTGGATCAGAAGTGTTACAATAGATGTATACTTTAATATATTGAAAAGACATTTTAACACGCGTATAAAAAAAATATTGAAAAGACGATAATTAATATTTATTGCCAATAATCAATTAATACAATGTTAAAAGAACATATGAAAAAAGAATAATGTTCCAGTTTATTGAAAACTATTAAATTAGTTATTTCAAATACATAAAACAGATTTGAAAGTAACCGATAAATGAAACTTAAGTTATTTTCAGGAATAATTTCAGTTTAACAAAATTTTGACCAAAATAACACATAAATTAGATAAAGTTATAAGCAAAATAGATTATTCTGTATTACTAAATTGATGTTTAAACAAATAAAATTATCTTTATTTCAATTTATTTCTTGGAAATGTAAGTTTTTACATTTTAATTGATTTATCCCATACAAATATCACAAAATAAACAATTTCACATAAAATGCTAAAATTTTCTTTGTTAGTTTCATATAAATTTTATACTTTTATTTTGGTTACTTAAACCGTTTTAGTACTTTACATATATTTGAAAAAAATGAAACAACCTGTATACTGTTTTGAAACCATTATTTTATAATTTTTAAAATCATTTGATTATGCATAATTGTTAACATTGTTGATTAAGACTTTATGATTGATAATACTTTTACACTATATATATATATAATTTGACATACTGAGAAGAAAATAATTGAGATTTGTTTTTAACAATACAGTCAATACTATATTATTTATCATGCACTTATTTCATTAGAATACCATGTCTTAAGCTTATTTTATTTATTGGTAACCAGGTGTTTACCTGCACCATGTGCATAAAATTAAAATTAATTAATTTTTAGATTTTATTATTTGCTTAATTTTTTTAATTTAGTTATATGTATAAATTCAGATAAATTAAATATTTCATTTAAACTTATATTTAATAATATATGTAACTATTTAAAACTATAATCTTAGAAAAATATTTATCTATTACTTTTAATTAAATTAGATGAATTCAAATACTTTAAAATTAATATTTTAAAAAATTGTAGATATTAAAAAGAGATTAATGGTATTAGAATTAGAAAATTACAATTTTTAAGGAAAATTGCATATATTTTTGAAGAATTATTTGAATAATAAAAAGTATAAATTTTAAAAGTAGAATTAAATAATATTTGTAAAATTGCAAATTATTATTATATTCTATTTCTACTATTATATAATATATTATTATATTAATGATAATTTATAAGATATTACCATATTTTTAAAAAAATACCAAATATATAAATCAACATTAAATTTAAATTTCCATGTCATCATTATTAATATGCCGTATCATCATTTTTATTTCAAAATCATTTTAGTGATGACACATGGCAAATCACTTCTCAAATAATGTGTAGGAGATATATCAAAAAAAGACTAATGGTATTAAGATTAGAAAATTACAATTTTGTAAGAAATTGCATAAAATTTTGAAGAATTATTTTAATAATAAAAATTATAAATTATAGAAATAGAATTCAATTATATTACGAAAAATTGTAAATTATTATTATATTATTATTTCTACTATTATATAATTTATTGTTATATTAATGATGATTTATGAGTTATTACCATATGTTAAATTTTATATCAAAAAATATAAATCAACAATGTAAATGTTCATGCCACAATTAACTTTAAGCATGTCATCATTATTAATATGCCATATCATTTTTTCTTTCAAAATCATTTTGATGATGACACTTCTCACAATAATGTTTGAGGATATATTTTCCATTATAAATAGAATTCATATTTCTCACGCTAGAAAAAAATATGTATGAGAAGTAGGCATGGGACTTTTATCAGAGATCCGGATTTGATCTGAGATTCGATATGGATCCGCTCCGAAAATCCGGATATCCAAAGAGGACGAATCCGGATCTGGATAGTAAAATGTTGGATCCGTCAAAACCGAATCGGATCCGGATATCTTGATTTTTTAGTCTGGATATCCGGATCCGTAATTTTTATTGATAATTTTTTTAAAAAAATTATAATATATATATATATATATAAACTAATTTTATTTGTTATATTTTTGTTTTTTTAATATTATATAAGTATAGATTTTGTAATAATATACTTACAATTAACTAAAAACACTATATTAATTTTATTTTTAAATTTTTGTTTATATTTATATATTTTAATATTAGTTTTATTTATTTTAAGGATCATAATCTGGAGCCGGATATCCGCAGGATATTACAATTTATAGGAGGATATCTGACGCCCGGTATCCGAGAACCCCGAATCCGGATAAAGATAGTAAAATCATGGATCCGCCGGATAAGGATCCGGATCCAGATACCTTAAAAAACCCCGGATACCCGATCCGTTCCAGGGCCTAATGAGAAGACTATTTATGGAAACATAAAATATTGTAGACTGATAAAAATAATCTGTTATTGGTAAATTGGTGAATTTGTTTGAAATAATAAAATTAGTACAAAAATGACAAATTAAAAACGGTTTTGTTTATTTTTAAACGATTTTTATAGACTAGTTGAATTGTAAATGTCCACCTAATCAACAGTGCTAAGTTGATTAACTAGCCCAGAAAAGTTTGGCTTTACAACACAGAATTAACCAAGAAAATTAAAATATTATGGAAGTGACTATTGTAGTGGAAAAGATGATAGAGAAATGAGAGTAAAATCATAAATCTAAAAACCAAAAACTCCTAGTTAAACAACCCCAAACTAAATTCTCCACTGATTACAAGATTTCGGGTTAAAGGTCGTACAAAGTCTAGAAACCTGAAATTTTGATAAAAGTATAGAGTTGCGACATTTTGTAGCATGTCAAGATGTTATGTAACATCTCAAGACATTAAAACATCTTATTTAGAGAACCGTAAATGAAGAAAGTCATCATGGAAAAGAAAGAATGAATGAAACTAGAATGTTACAAAGTATATAGTAGAAGGAATCTACTGTCCTGAAGCTTGACCTT
The DNA here is from genome assembly GCA_012274485.2 of Sinapis alba. Classification (NCBI taxonomy): domain Eukaryota; kingdom Viridiplantae; phylum Streptophyta; class Magnoliopsida; order Brassicales; family Brassicaceae; genus Sinapis; species Sinapis alba. The sequence continues at coordinate 283,430 of MU105794.1, read as the reverse complement.
CCTTTGCAGTCTTGTACATGTCATCAATCACATTCTGTCAATAAAGAAACCAGATTTTACTATCAATATTTAAAGAAGTTCAAAACCGTGTAAAATGATTTAAACTCACCTGATAGTATTTGAGCAATTGAGGCCTCTTCTTCTTGTAGGTAGGAGTAAGAAGGTCTCTTTCTATGTCGAAAGCTACGGGTTCCAAATGAACAGCTCTAATGATCTCAAAACCCTTCAACTACAGATGCAGAGTATTAAAGAGACAAGACAAGAAGAGAGGTCAAATAAAGAAGAAGAAGATGAAAACCTTTCTCTCTTTTGCTGTCTTAACGAGTTCTCCAAGTATGAATGCTTTTGCATTTGCGTTTTGACATATAGAGTCGAAGTCTCCATTCACTCCATTCTCCACGGCCCAGCGTTCAAGAGTTTGCTGACTTGGGTTAGCGACTGCTATAAGGAAGGACTCAAAGCTGTTCCCATACACCCATATCTATATATAAAGCAAACATATATATTAATGAGAATTTGATAAAGAACATGTCAGAAGATTTATAGTTTCTGACTTACTGAATCAATGGCTTCTACTTGACCATATACATTTTCTAAATTCTCAACTGCAACGTACTCCCCTTGCGCGAGTTTGAAGATGTTCTTTTTCCGGTCAATTATCTTCATGCTTCCATCTGGTTGCCACTCACCAACATCACCTAGCGAGGTATACATACCAAAACATGGTTAAATAAGAACTCACCGGGCTAGAGGAAATTCAAGTTTAACTAAACGATGAAACTGTTGCGAGGTTTTGTAATAACCTGTGTGAAACCATCCATCGATAAGAACCTCTTTTGTGAGGTCTTCACGTTTGTGGTATCCAGAAAACAGAGTTTTCCCACGGATGCAGATTTCGCCTCGAGGAATACTTCCAAGAGCATCGTATTCCATGTCAGGGACAGACTCTAGGCGTATATCTACGTTTGGCACTGGTGGACCAACAGTTCCAAGCATGTCAAGTTCGTCAGGGAAGGTAACAAAAGTACCAGCACAGCTCTCAGTTAGACCTACACCAATAAAATAAAAATCATAAGAATAAAAGAGATTGTTAGCTAACTGAAACTCAAATCATTTGGGTCTAAGGGGTTACCATATCCTTGCAGAACATGACAACATGCCACAACTCTGAGAAATGACTCTATGTGACTAGCCAGAGGAGCTGCTCCAGATAGAATAATCCTCACATTGCCTCCGAGTCCTTGTTTAACCTGAGAAAGATTATTACGTCTCCAAAGAGTTGTAACTAACGTGACGTCTCCAAAGAGTGTCAGACATTTTTAATTCTTTGAAGAAGTTGCTACCTTGTTGAAGACAAGTTTGTCACAGAATGGGGCGGCTTCCACATGAGACTGCCCCTTCTTCATGTTTCCAAATTTACTAAGCACGTTTTGGATGTATTAGATCAATATACATGTAACACAAGTTATAGGTAAAACAGAGAAAGCCTGAGTGACTTACTAGGAGAAAGCAACATTGAAAACTTTCTTCTTAAAGAAACCACCAACAGAAAGTTTTTGCTGCAGTCCTATTGGAGATGGGAAGCAAGATAAGTTAACATATAAATAGTTGAATATATCTTAGCATTGGATAAAAGATATTACCTGTGTATACTCTTTCTAGGACACGAGGAACAGCGCAGAAAATACTTGGTTTTAACTCACCAAGGTCTTCAATCAACAACTTAACATCCTTAGGACAAAGAGAACATAAGACATATGAGTATATCAAATAAATACATAACTGGTTTGAAAGATCAGAATCTCGAGATGTATACTCACCCCGCGCCAGAAACCGATTGAACCACCAACTTGAATAATGCACTCCTCGACAGCACGGTCAAAGACGTGCGCAAGAGGAAGATAAGACATGTAGACATCCTTCTCAGTTAGCTGTTTTTTTTTTTTTTTTGCAGACAGAAAATTAAAACATTTCAGTTCAAAATTGTAGCTTTCTATATGAATCATGACAAATAAAAAAAAACGAAAACTCACGGATTCGTTAAAAATTGCTAAGAAATGCCTCACTCCAGCTGTTATGGTAACAATGCTCTCATTTGACATTAGAACTCCCTTTGGGTCACCAGTGGTTCCGCTAGTATACATAATTGTGCAAATGTCGCTTTTCTTTTTAACAGGAAGATCATATTGTTTACCTTCACCCTGTCATAGAGGAAAAAAAAGAAGAAAAAAAAACTAAATAAGGGAGATTATAGATATCATACTATTTATGAATGACATCGTCAAAGGATGAGTAAAGAAGTAAAAGAAAAAAATCCAGAATAATGCAAATATTGAAAGTCTCCTACCAGCTTCAAAAACTCATCCCAAGCATGTATTACCAGTCCTAACTTTTCAGCTTCTTCTTTCTGTTCCGATTTGACAGCGCCAAAGCTCACAACAGCTTTGCATTTGTAGTCAAAACAGATTTCATCATTAGCATCACAAAGTTTAGAGAACAGGAAAATGTTGAATGAATCAGTTAGTATGACTCACTCTTCATATACTTTGTGGAGTTTGGACATGTCTTAAAAAGCTGACAATTGAATGGAAAATGAGTTAACAACAATAGTACAAATGTGTAGATCTCAATGATGTCAGAAGCTTTGAAATACCTCAGGAATCTTTTTCTCCTCTACAAAAGCAATGGAAACTTCTGCATGGGAAATAATAAACTCCACGGCACCAGAGCCTGAGTTCAACAGCAGAAAGACTCAGAAGAGTAGAATCACCAACAGAAAGCATATTTGGGGCTTATACTAGTAGTAGAGCAAGCAAGCATAAGAAGAGTGAAAAAAACTTGATTATCAAGAGAAGGCGTACCTAAAGTATCGTAAAAAGGAACACAATAGAGCCCATGTGCATTGCATGCCTGAATCAGAAGTTGCACCATTGAATCCACAGAGCAAAAGAAAAAATCAAGCGATATAAGCAACATTCAACGTACCTCCATGCTTATGATCCACTCAGGACAATTTGCACCATAAATACCACATTTTCCTCCCTACATTTCCACATCCGAAAAAGAAAAAAAAAACTAAGGTACAAAAGAATCACATTTAGGCAATGGAGATGGCAGATATGAATATGAACCTGCTCAATCCCGCAACTACGGAGAGAGTTTCCAATTTTTATGACAATGTCATATACTTCTTTGTATGTCTTCCACTCGTACTTTCCTGCCTGAAAAGAAACAAAAACTATCAAGTTGGAAACACAATATCACAACGCTAAAAAACAAACAAAAATACAAAAGAAAAAGGGTAGTACTGTTAAGTAAGTACACCTTGTTGTTCAGAATCTCACGTCGACCAAGCATGCGGTTGTTTGGATATTTCTCAACAGCCGTGCTACAAGACAAAGAACACGCACGGTAAGGAAAGAACCATACAGAACTGAGGAAAACATTACAATCAGGGACAATGCCTGCCCATTGAATATGAGGGACAGAAGCTCAAAGAAAATAATGGGCCGTGATCATAAAGTATTTCCAAATTTTTTTAAGCTTTTGTAGTGGCATTATTACCACTACACTACAAGGAATTCTTGTCAATAATAGGTCGGTAAAATTTATATATTATTTCGGGATGGAAGCTCCTGCTTCTAATGCTTTGTATCAGGGCCGTTACTGATCACGGATCAGCACCATTCCGCAAAAGAATCCTCCAAGAAATGGCAATGCAGCGAGAGAGAAACAAAAAGAAAAGCTAAAGGATTCACTGAAAGTCTTAATAACATCAACAGATTATTTTCCTGAAAAACGAAAAAGAGGAAAAGGAGAATGTCACCGACCGGAAGATATCCCAACAGCTGTCGATCCCGTCGATAGGGTTAGGGAAACCGTCTTTGGCGAAAGTACTGCGATAGACAGGACCAATGGAGGGTTTTCCATCGGTGGCTTCTTTAGCTGCTTCCACCTCGAAGATGAATCTCTTCTGTGACGTCATCTCTTTGCTTTTTCTTTCTCTCTCTCTGCTTAGCTATATTTTGAAAATATCAAAAGCGGAGGAGTGTGTTCGCGGCATAAAACCCGGTGGTTCAAGAGACCGTCTCCAACTCCATTTCGCTGTTCGCTTTGTGGTTATGGCCCAGCAAGATAAGCTCACGATAGCCCAATATTACGGTCCTTTTCATTCTTATAGTATGATTTAGGGCCACTTAATTGGACAATTTTAACAGCCCTGCGGATTTGAACCGAACCGGACCAGCCGAACTGAACCAAACCGGCATTTTTGGTTTTCAGTTTATGGTTTCGAGTTTGGTTTAGTTTGGTGGGATTTTCAAATAATTTGGTTATTGGTTTGGTTTGGTTTCTAATTTTGTTTTTTTCTTTAAGAAAATAGATAAAAAAATAACTGAATTTAATCAAAAATATCTAACTTTTTTAGAAAAAATAAAAATGAAATCTATCAGAAATCAAAAAAATCGGTTATTTTTGAATAATATTCTGAAAACCAAAATTTACCGAAAATTAAACTAAACCAAACTGATTTTTTTTTTGTTTACTTTAATGGAATATTGTTGAACTAAATTAACCGAAATTGTTAATAATCGATCAAAATTTATCTGAAACAGCATGGTTAATTTAACTATTTGAAAAAAGTCGGTAACCCTAGAAAAAATAAACCAAATCACATCTGTTTTTTATTTAAATTAAGAGATGTATACAGTAAGTAGATCTATAAGAACTCCAAATAAATTTTGCAACAAGATTGTGTTTTTGTCAACTAATTCGTATTAAAACTCATAAAGAAAAATGCATGGTATATGCCCAGTATTCAACAACAACATGACAGCATATAAAATTAATATAAATGGACCGACAAAACATGGGTCTTCTGAAAAGAAGTAATCTATTATATTAAAATAGAATCATTTCTGATTTTTGACTAATTAATAAATGTTTAATCTAATTAATTTTTTCATGGGAACTACTTATAAAATAAATATGGTATTTATTTCCTCTCTAACCACTAACCACGTTCAGTTATTGGAATATTGAACGATGTGGGTCAACATAATATAATATATATTATATATTATAAAAGCAGTTATCACGTAAATTTATGGAATACAATTAACCGAATAAAACAATAAGTGAAACAACTATCATGTAAATTTAAAACAAATATTATGTTTCTAAATAATTTATTTTCCTTATGATTTGTCAACTCTTTTCATAGAAATAGCTTTTGAAATTATCTTTTTTATATACTAACATCATCTTACCTTTTTATCTATTGGTTCAACTGGTAACTGGGTTCCTGATTTTAGTGATTTTTACGGATTTATTAGTTTTTAAATATAGTTTTTAAATATAATTTTTAAATTACTAATATTTTGTGAATTAGAAGTTTTAAGAGAAAAAAACAATTTTCTTTGATTTTTAGTGATTGTGTTCTAAATGTTCGAATCAAAATCTATGTTTATATATATTTTACATGATTTTTTACTACTTAGTCTATGTAGATGACTACATTGACTACTATATCAAAGATAAGTGAACAAAAATTGGAAAATTCAAAGTTGACTACATTGATAACTATGTATACTTTATGCGATTCACCATGAAAAAATATATAGTAATCAATTTAATTAAAAAAGAAAAACAAATCTAGTTTTAATAATAAAAGTTTGATCACATAGGGATATATTTAATTTATACCTGATTTATATGATCCTGCAAAAAATATACATATACTTTTTAAAAATTCAAATATCATATATTTTATTTTTACTTTCATACCCAATATATCACGATATATTCAATTCATATCCTTGTTATATGACCTTGCAAAAATATACATGTACTTTGTTTATTTGTTCGGCAAAAACATACAACAGTCATCACATCATCTAATTTGTTGACGTAAATGATATGTCAGCTAATTTTGCTGACAAGATGCCATGAATACAATAATTTTTTTTTAGAAATTAAAATATCAAACTAGTTGTTTTATAAAAATATATTTTTAGAAAATGTAAATGTTTATAATTTTTTGTTATTTAGTAAAATTAACAAAACTTGATGAAATAATGAAATTTTATCTTATATAAGAGATATATTCATTATAATGTTTTGATCCTATCAATTACTCTTATTTAATTTTGGTTATGTTTTTGTATATAATTTTTTATTGGTTTTATAATAATGCAAATCATTTTGTTTTAAGAGATTAAGAATATATGATACGTTAATTTAAATTCTTTAAATGAAAATAATATAACCAAGATTAATCGAGAGTAACACGACTGCAACATTAGCATTGAATTTGAATCATCACAACACATATATAAATCTTATAGTGAAATTTTTGTGATAAGATCGAAATATTTACAAATATATCTCTTATATAAGATTAAAATTTAATTATTTAATTAAGTTTTATTTAACTAAATAATAAAAATTTATAAACGTTTACATTTTCTAAAATATAATTTTACAAAACAACTATTTTGATTTATTTTATTTTTGAAAAAAATTATTGTACATTTGGCATCTTCATTAGTAAAAATAGCTGATATATTATTTACATCAGTAAAATTAGATGATATGACAGCTGATATGGCAAATAATGTAGCAAAAGAATAAATAAAATATATATTATTTGATTTTTTTTAAAAATACAAATATGTTTTTGTACCATCATGTAAAGTAAGAGATTTCTTGAAACTTTTTTTTTTGCATAGAAAGAGTTTTTTCTGTTATTGGGTAGGTAGGGCTTCTGACCCGTATGGTCGACCCGAACCACATGGCTATAAAATCCGACAAACAGCTCTCATCATGTTCACATTTTCCGACACCTTTTCACTTCAAGGTTCTATTCATCACTCTCACTAAAATCTAAAAAAAAAGACACGATGAGCTCTCAAATCTGCAGATCTGCTTCCAGAGCAGCGAGGTCTCTTCTTTCCTCATCAAAGAATGCTCGTTTATTCTCCGGTTGGTTTAAATCTTCTCTCTTTCTCTCTCATGAAATTTCATTTTTGATCTCTCTGTTCTTAGATTTACTTGATCGATTGACTGATTAGTTTCAGTGATTATTTGATCTGATGGATTCATTTCTTTGGAGTTAAAGAGAATGATGCTCTGTAGGTTACATTGAACAATCTGGATTCCTAAATGTTTGTTAATTTTCTCAGAAGGACGAGCCATTGGTGCAGCAGCAGCAGTCACTGCATCGGGAAAGATCCCTCTCTATGCATCTTACTTTGGAAGATCATCAAATTCTGGTGCTGCTTCGAAGAGTTGGGTCACTGGACTCTTGGCTCTTCCTGCTGCAGGTTTGAATATTATGCAGCCAAATCTTTGTTTTAGTTACTAGAATAGGATAAAGTTTTTAAACTTTCACCACTCTATTATCTCACCGACGACATATGTTATCTTTTATTGTTGCTGTTATAGCCTACATGGTTCAAGATCGGGAGGTTCTTGCTGCTGAGGTAATAATAATAATCATATCCTTTTTCTCTGTTTCATTTCATTGTCTTTATGTTCTTGATCGTTTAACCTTTCTGTCCAAATCAGATGGAACGCACGTTCATCGCTATCAAGCCTGATGGAGTGCAACGAGGACTGGTAATTCTTTTGAGTCTTTTGATTGGTATGTTTTGTTTCTTATTCATATGTGTGTTAATATTAACTCATGAACGAACCAATAGATATCAGAGATTGTCTCTCGATTCGAACGCAAGGGGTTCAAGCTTGTTGGTATCAAGGTCGTTGTTCCTTCCAAGGATTTCGCGCAGAAGCATTACCATGATCTTAAGGAAAGACCTTTCTTCAATGGCTTGTGTGACTTCCTTAGCTCTGGTCCTGTTATTGCCATGGTATGGGAAGGAGAAGGTGTGATCAGATACGGACGTAAACTGATTGGAGCCACCGATCCTCAGAAATCCGAGCCTGGGACTATCCGTGGAGATCTTGCAGTTGTTGTCGGGAGGTATGTCCTGTCTTTTTCTGTTTTATCCATCCATATTAGGTAGGACATTATCAAGATTTGGTTTTTATAATTGCATTAGGAACATAATCCATGGAAGTGATGGACCAGAGACTGCAAAAGATGAGATCAACCTGTGGTTTAAGCCTCAAGAACTCGTCTCTCACACCAATAACGCTGAGAAGTGGATCTATGGCGACAACTAAAGTTACTAAACCCCCTCTTTTATCTTGTGTTTTTCTTTTTCCTTCCCAAACAAAACAAATCAAGACAAGAAACAGTAACAGAACAAAGCGAAATAATAAAAATATGGGATGATTATGTTTGAAAATCGTTGACAAAAACATGGTTAATAGGTTGGATAACAACATGGAAAAATAAACGGCCAAACTAAAAAATAGAAATCAAGACAAACACAAATCCCAGTACACAGTAAAAGATAGCCAGGATGCGCTGGATCAGATATGCTGAAGAAACTCACCGGGAAGTCGACTCAATGCTGGCGACGTTTATCAACAATGAATGCCATGAAAGTAGTAAACAGCATGGTTCCAATAATCAATGGGAATGCCAAGATAAATAAGGTCAGTATGATGCTATCATAGTGATACTTAAAGCGGCTGTTGAAGCATAGATTAGCTTCCACATGGGGAGACCAATTATGAGGACTTTGATCACATATAGATATGGTAAGAAGGCAAACCCGTTAAGACCAATAAAAAAGAAGGCATTTCTGGAGAACATGGTCATATGCCCAGGTAAGTGTATATTGTCAACTTTATCCTGCCAAAATCCTCCAGGAGGACTGAGACCAACCTGGTATGTTGCAGTTACTATAAGTATAGCCACCACAAGTATTGCTTCCTGGGTTTCGCTACTGCTTTCAGACCTCTCTCTAGTCAAGCTGAAGTTGCCTATCCTCAAAAGATTGTTCCGTCTCTCAATAAAAGATAGATTTTTGCTCAAGTATCCAGCAAGAGTTGTTGTGGAACGACAGAGAAGTCTTTCTTTAACACTGTGGAGAAATTTTCTTGCTTTGGTGGAACAAGGAGATTGGTGAGTTTGGACTTGGAGTATGTCCATTACGGTTTTGACATCCATGTTCTTGGCTTCTACTTTAACGGTTCTAGCAGCAACTTCATTGTCTGCAAAAATCGAGCAAGTTTCACATAATTCTAGGATGAATAATCATAAGTTAAATTAAACATCACACAAAACAAAAGGACAAATGACTATAATCATTTTTTTTTATTACTGTCATTTTTTTTAATATTAAGCATGCTTTTTATTAAATTGTGACAAAAACGTATTTACAAAAATGTCATTACTTTTTAATGCCACGTAAGCAAAAAAACCAGCGCCACATTGGAAATCACTGACGTGTTTTAATGAATTCACCCGTAAAGCACTACGGCGATATTGACGGCTGAGTTATGGTTACATTGCGGCTGAGTTAAACAATGCGGCTGATTTATGAGATCTGGGCTGACTTAGGAACATAAGTCAGCAGTAAGTGACGGCTGATTTACAAAAACTGGGATGAGTTATGAGATAACGGCTGACTTCCGAACAGAAGTTACGGCTGATTTATCAGAAATTAGGCTGCGTTATAGTTAAGACACGGCTGAGTTATGTTTCTCCGGCTGAATTAATGATCAGCGGCTGACTGACTTATTAAATTTACGGTTGATTTATGGGAGGTAGTTACAGTTGAATTACATTTTATCAGCCGTAAAAGTATGGATTAACAGTAAACTCAGCCTAATTACAGCTTATTTTTTAGCAAAAGATTAATTACTATAATATCATTTTTTTGACGGCTGATTTATTTGACGATATAACTGACTTAATATTTTCTATCCTAATTACCGCTGATTTATTAGTGAAAGATTAATTATTGAAATAGCATTCACGTTGCGGCTGATCTATGATGTATTTGATGGCTGTCTTATTTTAGATTGTGTTATATGTTCGTTTGGCGGCTGAGTTATTGATTTTCCATGTCGTCAGTCCGATATTCCATGTCAGCAACTCTTAGTTTCCATGTCACTACTAACTTTACAATAGTCAAATTTAGGGTTTATATTACAGACGATGTGTCTTGTTCTTCATCTATGTTCTTTATTATTGTTCTTTTTATTCATCTTTCTGTGAGATCTTATGGATCTGGTAATTATTGTTTCCGATAACTGGGTTAAGAAAAACATATATGTATTCCACGCCGACAGAGGAAGCTGTAGAGTTATGCATATATATGAGAAAACAACACATGAAGATCTCATAAAGTCGATATACGATGATTACAGATTGAACAGTCAAGCCATCATATTCAGCTAAGCTACATGTTCTCGAATAAATTTTGAGAACAATGGCGCACGATACTCCACCAATTTACGTCTCCAATACTCGACAGTTGATAAGTTTTCTACGTCTAAGGAAAATCGAACAACTACGCCTCTGTGTGGAGATTACGGAGAAATGAGAAAGCGAAATTACTCAGAATGAGGAAGTAAGAGAGAATAGTAAAAGGTTATTCGGTTTTAGCTCATAAGTTGAATCTAGGCACGAAAAATATGATGGTTTTAGCTTGGAGGAGAAACGCGACGACAAAGACAGTGATTGCTCTAGTAAAATGGTAGGCAGAGAAAGAGACGAAGTAGGCAGAGAAGATGAAGTAGGTGGAGAAGATAAAGTAGGCGAAGAAGACGAAGAAGATGATGAATTTGAAAGCCAATTTGATATGTTTGACGACTCAGATTGTGCGTCTTCTGAAGATGATAACTTAAGCTCCTATGGTTAGTCTCCACAACAAGACGAAGATTCACCGACACTACCTCCTAAAAAGAGATCTCATAACTTGTCGATTAGCGGATCTAAAGGGAATCCAGAGGCTCTAAGGTTGGAGATGTCTTCGCTAAACCTTGCAGTAAGGCAACGATACGGGAGTAAAGTCAATTTGGAGAGACGGCTGAAACTTCTTACGGTGAGAGATCGATTTGACTTTAATGTAGATGTATGCAACTCAGATATACTCATTGTTAAGTGTTGGTTTGATACATGTCTCTAGAGAGTTTGTGCTTCTACACAAGGGGATTCCAAGGCATTTTATGTTCATGTTTACGATTCAGATCATACATGTTCTATAACTGATCGTTCTAATCGATCTCGACAAGCAACACCATATATTTTAGGAGAGTTGTACATGAAATTTCTCGGCGACGTTAGTCCGTCTGTTCAACCTAGGAGTGTCAGAATAGCTATCAATAAGAACTTTGGTGTAAAATAATTACTTTGTTGAGACTGAGTTATATAAATGTTAGGGTTGAGTTATTATTACTTTAAGGCTGAGTATTTTAAACTTAATGGATGGTTATATATATTTTTGGCTAAGTTATAGAAATGGCATGACTGAGTTATATAGATATAACGGCTGAGTATTTAAAAGATATGGTTGAGTTATATAGACATTACAGCTGAGTTATTTAAAAGATATGATTGAGTTATATAAACATAACAACGAGTTATTTACAAGATACATCTAAATCATATAGACATAACAACTGATTTATTTAAATGATAAGGCTGATTTATTTGTATCGTTCTCCATGCGGACAAATGGATTATTGAAAATCACATAGGATGCTGAAATTTGCAAGGAAAATCGATGAGGGAACACTTGAGAGTGGGTTTGAAGACTTGCCTTCTTACATATACATGATAAGAAGGAAAAATCCAGGTACATTTACGCGTCTATAGATCAACGAGTTTGGAAGATTCATGTATGTGTTCCTTGCATTTGGTGCAAGCATAAATGAGTTTTGTTTGATGCAAAAAGTTATCATTGTGGACTGTACATTTTTAAATGGTAATTACAAAGGGACGCTTCTCACAACACTTGCTCAAGATGGTAACTTTCAGATTTTTTCCAATAGCTTTTGGTATGGTTGATACTGAAAATGATGATTCGTGGTACTGGTTTTTTACGCAACTAAAAGTTTTAATTCATGACGATGACGGTCTTGCGATAATCTCGGATAGGCATAACTCGATAGGAAAAACAATTAGAAATGTGTATCCGTTGGCTTCTCGTAGAATTTGCACTTACCATTTATATAAGAATATTTAGGGTCGCTACAAAGGAAAAGATGTATTTTTTGGTGAAAAAAGCGGCGAAATGTTTTAGGTTGGCTGACTTTACTATGATTTTTGAGGAGATTGAAGCGATTAATCATGAACTACATGTCTACCTCCAAAGAGCTGATGTCCAACTGTGGGCGTGTGTCCATTTTTTGGGCAAAAGGTATAATTTGATGATTACGAACATAGTGGAATCAATGAATAGAGCATTGTCAAGTGCTATAAGTCTTTAAGTTGTTTGACTATTAGAATCGATACGTGTTGTGATGACCAAATGGTTTAAAGATCGGAGAGAGGATGCTAAATCGCAGTTAACCACACTTTTGTGTGGTGTCGAGAAACTACTACTTGTAAATCAGCTGTAACAGTTCATAAGTCAGCCTTTATGGTTTCATAAGTTAGCTTTTATAGTTCCATAAGTCAGCCTTTATGGTTCCTTAAGTCAATATTTATGGTTCCATAAGTCAGCCTTAATGTATTTATTCTTTATATATAATAGGGTAGCGTTATTGCCGCCACACGGATGAACGTACAAAGGATTGATGCTCACCACACTGAAGTTACATATGGATCTTATGGATCATCTTTGCATGTTGTGAACTTGGAAGAGAAAAAATGCACATGCCGTCGTTTTAAACACGAGGAATTGCTATGCGTGCATGCAATCGCCGCTACCGAGTACATGAATGTTTGTCGTATATCCCAGTGCAGTCCTTACTATAAACAACAACAATTTGGGAAACGCATACGCTGAGTTAATCATGTTGGTTGATTCAACGCTCGAAGTTCCAGATAACGTGGCTAACCAACTTTGCGTGCCCCCGATTGTGCGTCAACAACCAGAAAGGCCTAAGAAAAGTAGGATGAAATCTCCTTTGAAAGTTACCCTTGAAAACAAACGTCCTAGGAAATAACACAAATGTTTTTTTTTGTTGACATTTTATGTTTTGTGTATATGAAAAGGAAAGCTTATGAGGTAGTTGTGGAAGAAGGAAAATTCTTTTCATGGACAGTGGAGAAATACTTCAAACTTCTTCTATGGAAGATAGTGATTCCAAATGGATTTTGGTGTTCAGCACACAAAAAGTGTGATACATTGGGGAGAACAAGGATACGTTTCAACATTGCGTTTTAGCTAGAGGAGCTACTGTTGTTACATAAAGATTTGTTGCTGAGAATGGTGTTCTTAAGGCTGTTTGGCCATGGTCCATGCTTGGTTGCAACTTTTTAATTTTAGTATAGGAGATCTCATTAGAAAACAGATTAAAATTTTCAGTGTTATCTCGTTTCTGATGTTTAGTGTTGTGAGTATTGTTAAATTGCTAATAAGAAAATTGTGAAAAATTATGTTTAGAAAGCTTCAGAAAACAAATAAGATATTTTAAAAATATGTTATTCTTATTTGGTTTCACTTTCAGGTATGGGTTTGTCGCACATAGCTGCCAAAAAAACTGTTGATGCTAAGGGTTGGTCTAAGAAGGACATCAAACATCAAACTATTACTGTAAGCAACATTAACTTATATATTTTAAGAACCCCTTTTGGATTCTTTAAAACCATAAATAAAAACTTAAATGTCAGTTAAAAATGGCAAATCAGTTATTTTGTAGTCAAAAACAATGTTTAAATCAATTGTGATCAAAAAATTAGTTATGCCCTTTCTCAAAAGAAAACAAAACAAAATAGTTCCATGAGAAACCAAATATGTGAAATAAAATGTCACTTACATTATAATTCACAATTTAATTTAGTGTTTATTCATCTTCTCTTTTGCTCACATTATTTGGATGTTAAAAGACAACAAATTTTGAATTTTAATCATGAATTATATTTTTATGATTATAATATGTATATTAAATATGAATACAGTTTCTTAAAAACTAGTTAAATAATAGTATGTAAATTAAGTTTAAAACAAGTTAAAATACAAATATTCATATGTGTAATTTATTTATTTTTAAAATCTATATAATTAAATTCACAAATTTATATAGATATAATTATTTAAGATTAAAAATAAGAAATTTTACCTATTTAATCTATTTTCATTGATTTTAGAAGTTCGTAATAGAAATGTATTATTATATCTTCTTAACCATTTTAAAAATTCAGATGTTTTATAATATGAATTTTAGATGTGGAATGATTGTGTAGTATTAGAGAATTGATAAATATTTATGTTTTAAATGGAAACTTCCAAAATATAAAAACATAAGTAACCAATATTGGTCCACTACTAATACAAAAAGTTACAAAAATTTCTTATGTAAAATATATTTTTGAGATTTTTTTTTAAAAGTATCATGAAAATAATAATGTTTAATCTAATAAATACATATTAAGTTACTGACAATCAAATTATAATAGAAAATATGCCGTGTGACATTAGGAAATTCATATTATCTTTAATCACAGATTAAATACTGGGTTAAATCATTGATCAAAAATTAAATTTCTTTTCTCCAGAATATTTACAGCTATGTCATTTTACCAATCATTCAATTCTTTTGTCGTTCATTGGTCTTCAACCATCTCTAAATCTTCAAAATATCATTTTTTTCTACCAACAAAAGGTTTAAAAATCGATTCTTCAGTGAGTTGTTATACGTAAGAAATTTTTTTTTTTTTTCCAAAATTGAAGCATTTGCATTTCAGAAATCATTTTCTTACAACTAATTTTTGTGAGTTACTACATAAAATGCTCCCAAAACTACATAATATAAAGATTGTTGTATAAAACTACAACTAAAAAGATAAATAGTTATTACGAAAATTATTTACCTTCAAAATAAAATGAGTATTTTTTTTTTTTTTGCTAATAGAAAAGACACTAATGACACAATAAGCAAAAGAAAAATTACATAAAAGTATTATCAAAAATTAAATTTTATTAAAAGAAGATGTTGGAAAACCAAAAAGAAATTACTTACCCAAATAACTTATTTTCCCCATTTGATTTCACGTGTCCACAATCTTATGTTATTAAAATATGATAATAAGCTATAATAGTTTTTATTTTTAAAATTGGAAAAAAATATATTTAGAGTATAATCCGGGCATAGCGGACCAAGACCTAGTGTTTATTAATAGTGACTGATAGAACAATATAAAATTATAACAGAAAATTATTAAATAATATATAATTTGTTTATTACATGATTATGATGAACACTAATGAAAGATTAAAAAAACGCATTTGTAAAAGATCAGGGAACGTACTGTTACAAAATTATCTATGAGGCTACATTAGATGTGTAAAAGCCTTCAATTAGTTGAAAAAATATCTCAAAAGTTCTCACAAAATTGCAAAGCCTATCAAAGAATAGCCTAAGCTCTTAAACACTACATTTTTGCTAGTTCGGTTGGCTGAGTACTTCTCAGAGAGGAGCGGAGTTGGCAATGACCAAATTTTTATGTGGGGACTGGGGATCATAAATTCATTGGCTAAACACAAATAAGGATTTATAATCTGATTGTCTCCAACTACAGTTGAACTTAAAGCTTATATTAAACTTATCACTTAGCATATGATTCTAGGTTTAATCTATTCACCAAAAAATGATTTATGTAGGCTGGTTGTTTTGGAGTCCTTTGTGTTATAAAGTGTTTATGCAGGTCACAGGGGCTGGAATTGCACATTTAGGAAAGTTCTGGGGAAAGAATGGAGGGTTGATCTGTTCTAATGAAAGTTCTGGGGCCAAACCGAAAGATAATAAAACCCAGCGAATGAATGTGCAGAAAGCATAAAGATCAGTTTCTGCAAGCGACGACAAACTTAGAGCGATGGAGATGGAGACCATGGTGCTCGATCCGGTGCTTTCGACTCAGCCTGCTAAATCCTCATCCCCGAACCAGATGAATCGACCACTTCAAGAAGACGAGCCGCCTGCAAACTAAGAACCGTGGAGCTCAAATCGACCGCTGGACGCGAACTAAACTGCTCGGGTCAGCACTCTCGGTCTCAGACTTCAATCCTCCACCCGACCAGCACGAATCGAGGGCTTGAGACGAACTAAACTGCTCGATGGGATGCTCTCGGTCCAGCACTGATCCTGCTCGATTTTGGCAACCCGAAACGAAGAAGAAGCTCACCACGGCGGCTCTGGTTTCCAGGAAACAAGAAAATTTGTGAAGTTGAAATATGTCCATCGCCTGCAAATTTTAGCACAAAATTTAGCAAAACAAACTTTTGTAAGAACATAATCTATAGTTTTGTCACAACAATATGTCATGAGAGCTTACCTATGTATTTTCATGGAGAGTAACAGCAATGTCTGAACAAAAATTTTGGGGAAACGGAGAAACTAAATGAGAAAAGGGAGACAATTTACCGCAGAATATGGAAGACTGTGTTACCATCTTCATCCTTCCAGTCCAAGATTTCCTTCCTGTTTTCTCTCTTGAACCATCCCAACAGAACCTTAAATGCCATAAGTTGGTGGTTCTTCACAGCAATGTGCACAGCTGTCTCACACTTAATCGTCAAATCTTCTATTGAAAAAGGACAAGCTAACAAGAGCTCCACTCAACAACTCTGCATCACCTGTCCGAGCCACATGATGCAAAGGAGTAATCCTTCCTCTTCCCTTGATGCTGACTAAGCTGCTTTAATAACTCCATGGCAAAATGAGTTTGCCCTTTTTCAGCTGCAATGGTGTAGTGGCGTAGAATGTCTTGATCTTCTGCTATCAACTTGTAGAGTCGTTCTATGTCGTCCCCAATCTTGAGCAGCCTTCTTCAATTTCTCATAGATATTTTCATCTTGAGTGCTCGTATTTAACCTCTCATTCAGATTTGTATCTTGAGCTACCATCTTAGATACACTGTTGACGTCCACAAAAATTGACATATATTAGTAATCCCGGCTTCAGCTCCTTCCATAGACTTTTAACTTTTGTGTTCTTGCAACACATGCTTAAGTAGAAAACACTGTCTCCAATCAACTACCTTATATATAAAAGATTTTCTAACCTTAGACCACTCATTTTCCACATGCCAACTAGATAAGTTAATGGCATTTCAAAATGAGTTATCGAGAATTTAAATTAGCTAGGTTCCGCATCAGAGTGGTCGAAAGTTGAAACCCATCAAGGCTTTAATTTGTTACTCTTATTGTCAAATCTTGCAACACATGCTTAAATTTTTTTTTGTGGTTCAATAAAAATGTCAAATCTTGTACGTACACTACTATTGCCACCACATGATTTTATAACTAGAAACCAATGCAAATTGAGGCCAAAACTGATAAAATTTAATAGCTTTATAATTCTTGACACATGGAAAACAATAGAGAGAGTGGCAATTTTTGCTCAAAATATATGCAATTTAAAAACTGGTAAACAATACAAAAAGACATGATGCATCATCGAAAGTACAGCCAGAGTTTGTCTTCATCAGTCCTGGTCTCTATACCAAACACCATAGAAATGAACAGTCCTACGGTATCTACTCTACCTCAACTGTCGGTGAATAAAAAGATTGAAAAGAAACAATCTATTATTGCTAACTTGAACTAATATTGTATCATTCAGAAGAAGGAGAAGAAGAATAACATATATATATATATATATATATATATGAATTGCATAAGTTATTACAGACTATAATCCTCAACATGGATGGGACCGCGAAGATAAATGAAAATGAAGATAAGAACTTAGTGTAGGGAGAGGTAGCCAACAAAACAATCAAAATGGTGAGCAACAATATTACTGGAGAACTTGTCACAGAACTAATAAAATGATATGCCCATTGTCATTTATTATGAAGAATTATAAGGCTTTTTCACTACAATGAAGTTCTTGCTACCTACTCGTGTTATATAAGCGGATCCATGGAAAGGCAGTTTCCTTGAATATATAATACTTTTCTGGGACAGTTGATTGAACATTATGCATAATCAAAAATGAGTTTCCCTTAAAAAAAATGTTAAATTTATTCAAGCAAAAAAAAAAAAATATAGTTTTTACATAAAGAGTTCCCCCTTTTCGGCTGCAATGGATCGTGGTGTCTCACAAAATGTTACTTTATCAAGATGACCTATGTCTGGATCTTGTTCTATAACTTGCAGAGTCTTTTTATATACAATACGAAGATACATATATAAAGACTCTACAAGTTGATAGCAGAAGATCAAAACATTCTAGGTCGTTTTGATATTGAACTCCCTCCCAAATTTTCATCTGTTGACAATAAGAACAATCAACATAACTTTACTAGTGATCCAGGCTTCTTATACGTCTACAGTTTTTTTTTCTTTTCGTCTTTGGCTCCTGCAACACATGCTTAAGTAGAAGGCACAAAGTCTCAAACCAACTACCTTGCATGTGTCTGTTACAAAAAAAAAAAAAAAACTACCTTGCATGTGAAAGACGTTCATTACTCTTAATCTCATACCACTAATCTTAATTTTGAAGTCTGTACGACCATCTCTTTATGGCAACAATATGGGCATCCTAGGTGAATTATTAATGGCATTTCAAAAAGAGTGATGGAGATATCGCAACTTCAAATTAGTTAGGTTTAACATAACGATGATGGATGGAAACCCATTCTATTCACTCTGATGTCAAATCTTTTAAGTACAACACTATTGCCTCAAAAAGACATTACAACTAGTAAACCTATACTACAAAAGAAACTAAGAAACGCCAACATTATTTATAGAGAAGTCTTTTTTGATAACATATCTGAAAGAAAAAAATGATTTCATATCTTGGACCGTGAGATGACTTGCTTTGCTTGAACTTCCCCACAAAAGTTACAAACTCGGTAATGACCAAGAATCATGAGCTTCAATGTCTCTATGAAACTTACCAAGTTTAGAATCAAAATCTTGGACTTTTTGGATGAGTTTTGAGATTAAGTGTAAGAGATGTGGTTTGTGTGCATAAGAAATGAGACTCAAAGAGAACAAAACAATTTTTTGGTCCATTAAAAGCTTCAAATTGGTTGTTCATGGTGGTTGGTGTACTGATGACAATGACAATATTGTAAATACTTGGTGAAGATGAGGATGATAGAGTAAAAGATTCATTTTCGAAAAAAGTAATGGCATTTTCGTGAAAAACTCAAACTTCTTGGGTGAATAGGGCAAATGATAGTTTCAAAAAAAAATGGATTAGTTTTGTGTTTGACTCGAAATTTTGTAGTGTTAATGCGCTAGGTTAGTTTTGCAATTAACTTTTTGTGCGTTTTGATAGAAGACTTACCTAGAAGTGACTTCTAACTTTCTTTTGTTAACAAAAAAACTGATAAGAACCAATAAGACTTCTCCAGAAATCTTCTCGGATAAACAAGTTAGTTTTGCAATTGATCGAAGTTTGTAAAAAAATTAACTTTTTATAGAAGACTTCTCGGGAAGTTTTCTCGTGATAGACTTTTAGAGAAATCTTCTTACGTTAACATGAAATCTTCTCTCTCTCGCAAAAAGTCTACATGGGTTATTTTTGCAATTAAAAATAATAGTAAAATATTTAATATTAATGAGAAGACTTCTCGAGAAGTCTTCTTAAATTTTATTCCGGGTTTTGGTCAAACCTTTAGTTATAAGAGAAGATTTCTTTAGAAGTCTTCTAATGGAAGACTTCTAAAGAAGTTTTTTTGGAAAAGTCAAATATAGTCAATTGCAAAAGTAACTCATGTAGACTTCTTACGACATTGAGAAGACTTCATGTGAACATCAGAAGACATCTTGAGAAGTCTTATATAAAAAGTCATATTTCTGACAAACTTCAGTCAATTGCAAAATTAAATTGTTTATCCTAGAAGACTTCTCGAGAAGTCTTCTCTAGGATATTTGAAAAAATTTCAAATTCAAAAGTAAGTCAATATTTACAAAGGAAGACTTCTCAATATCTCTTCTCTAGAATAGGCTTCTTAATAAGTCTTCCTTCGTAAATTTGCAATTGCAAAAATGACTTAAATGGAAGACTTCTTAGGGAGTCTTCTACGCCAATCTTTATTAAGCTTCAATTTTGTCCAAAGTTAGAATGAATCTTTAATACTTTTTTTAATTCATATTTATTATTAAATATTTAGACTCTTGAGTGGAATTCATAACTTAATGTGATAATATTAGGTTACAAACATCCATGCTTAATAATGTTTTCAGCTAAACGGAGAAATTTATTAAGAAGTCTTCCATGAGAAGACTTACAGAAGATTTATTATGAAGTCTTCTCTCATTATTTTTTTAAGTTGATGTTCAATGTTTGCTAATGTGTTTTAATCTGATTTTTTTGCAGATGATTCGTCAGTTACCTGTAGTCCATGGAGAATGGTTGGTCAAAGATAATTCTTGGGATTTTTTGGTGGATAATGTCAAGGGAGCGAGAATGCTCTTTTGAGTTATGGTTCTACACATGTTGAACTTGTTGAAATTCTCAAAAAGATTATAATTTGGACATGAACAGAGATGATGTGGATTTAACTTACGTGTTACATATGGCTTCAGATACTCCTCCTATTCATGTTACAAGTGATAGACAAGTTCAAAATTTGATCGAGATAAGTAAAACGCATGATGTACGTCTTTGTGTATCAAGCAGAGGACGAGGATTGTTGGTGATGCAACATTGATGGAAACCAAGATGGTGAATATGTTGATAAAGTTTCAGATGAAGGGGAAGAAAAAGAAAATGACGAAGATGTTAAAGAAGTTTCAGATAAAAGGGAGGATGATGCTAATTTCCCTGATGCTTCTTTAAGTAGATGATGAGCTTGCTGACTATAATGTGTATGGAAAAGTTAAAGATGAAGATGAGGATGAGGCGGAAAATATGTGTTTTGAGGGTTTCAAAGAGACATATGCAAGTGAAGGAGGAAGATCGAATGAGATATTTTACGTTGCTAGTAGAGATGCACTGGTCTCAGAGTTACAGTAACTGGTGAAGCAGAAATTCTCCTTCAAAATATACAAGACAACTAAAACTCTACTTGTGGAAAAATGCCGTGTTTCTGGTTGTGGATGGAAGATTAGAGCGAGTTTGAAACATGAAACAAACACGTTTTGGATTACTAAGTTTCTGAAAAAGTATACATGTACTGTGTCTGGCTGACTGGCTCAACGGAAACACAGTACTCCGAAGTATGTTGGTAACCTTTTCATAGATCGCGTTGAAAATATTGATGGGTTAAAACTGAAGCATATCCAAGATGCAATGAAGAAAATGTTTGGCATGAAGCTAGATTAAACCATTTCATACAGAGCATTGTTATATGTACAAGAATTGGTAAGAGGAACAACAGAAGATGGGTATGAGAGGTTGGCTTCATATTTGGAGCAAATCGAGTTAGCAAATATTGGTTTTATCACTACTATAAAACTTGATGATAAGGATAAATTTAAGTATTTATTTCTATCTTTTGGAGCTTCTATTGTTGGTTTTCAGAGAAGGATCATCGTGGTGGATGGGACTCACCTAAGCGGAAAGTATGGAGGTATGGAGGTATTATGCTAGTTGCAGCTGCACAAGATGGTAATTTTCTGATATTTTTATTGGCTTTTGGAATCGTAGATGCTGAAAATAATTATTCTTGGGAATGGTTTTTCACAAAATTGAGAATTTGTGTATTTAATCAGCATGCTTTGGTGATAATCTTCAAAACCATTCGGAAAAAAGATTTCTTAAGAAGTCTTCTGAGAGTCTTCCGGACCCTATAATCAAATAACTAAGCAAAATACATTTTCTTAAATTTAAAAGAAACTTAGAAAGTTTTTAAATAAAGTTATTAGATAGTCACTAAACACATATAGGTCAAAAAAAATTAGAATATAAGATTTCAAAATCTTACTCTAAAAATATCAATAATACTACAACATATGTTACCAAATCCTAAACCAAAGACCATCATGACTCAATCTGCATTCATACATCTATATTAAAAATAATCCAATTATAGTAAAACTAAACTTCCATCATTTAGCAATGGTTATTAATACATGATTTCGATTTTTTTTCCTTTCAAATATTTTTCATAAATTTTATTAATTACTTTTAAAATCTGATATATGAGAAGACTTCCCCTAAAAGACGTTTGAAAGATTTTTGGGAGACTTCGAGTTAGGCAAAAAAATTAAATTCTTCTAAAATTTAGGTGAGAACTCCAAATTCTACTAAAATTTATGCAAGATATGTCAGAAGATTTCTTGTGAGTTTTTTAGACCCTATAATCAAATAACTAAACAAAAACACTTCACTAACTTAAAAGATACTTAGAAAATGTTTAAATCAAGTTATTAGATAGTTATTAAACACATGTAGGTTAAAAAAAAAATCTTAAATAAGATTTCAAAATCTTACCCTAAAATATTTTTTTTTTACAAAAGTGACTCAAAACTTGAAGTCAATTGCAAAACCAACTCATGATTTTTTTTGAAACTTCCACTTTCTCTTTTCACCATAGAAATTCGGATAATTCACAAAAATGCCATTACTTTTTTCAAAAATAATTGTCATCTTCATTAAGTATTTACAATATTGCCATTGACTTCAATACACCAACCACCATAAACAACCAATTTGAAGCTTTTAATGCTTCTAAAATCAATATCTACATCTTTATATTCTTATTTCTTACACACATAAACTATTTTCCTTTCACTTCCTCTCTTAGTCCTTCCTAAAGTCTCAACTTTTTTATTTCAAAATTTATAAACTTATTGATGTTACTAAAGTTCATGATTCTTGGTCAAGAACGAGTATGTAACTTTCACTAAAAAATGATATGTACTTGGAGAAGTTAAACATGAATCTCACCGGATTTAAGAAGAATTTTTAATTTTTCAGATTTGGTTCGTGGGAAAGACTAAATTGGAAGTCTTCTCCACCGAGAAGACTTCTACGAAAGTATTCTGGTCAATGAATATGTTAGTTTTGCAATTGACTTTATGTCTGATTTTTAGAGAAGACTTTCTAGAAGTCTTCCAACTTTTCTTTGTTAACAAAAAATATTGAGAAGACTTCCATGTAAGTCTCTTCGAAAAATAGGTTAGTTTTGCAATTGACCAAATTGTGCAAAAATTTGACTTTCTATAGAATACTTCCAGGAAGTCTTCAATCGGAAGACTTTATAGAAGTCTTCTCAATTATCGGTGGAAGTCTTCTCACTGTCAATGGAAGTCTTCTCACTGTCAGTGGAAGTCTTCTCACTGTCAATGGAAGTCTTCTCACTGTTAGTGAAAGTCTTCTTGAATTACTTTTGCAATTGAGAATTAAAACTTAAATATTTAATATTTAACTAGAAGACTTCCCTATAAGTCTTCTAGCTTTATTTTTGTGATTTTGGTCAAACATTTGGTTATAACAAAAGACTTTCAAGAAGTCTTCCAATGGAAGACTTCCTCGAAGTCTTCTGGTTAAAATTAGATATTTAAGTTTTAGTTTTTAATTGCAAAAATAACCTAAGTAGACTTTCACCAACAGTGAGAAGACTTCCATCAATATTTTAGAAGACTTTCTTGGAAGTCCTCTGTCGGATGACTTCCACAGAAAGTTAAATTTCTGACACAATTTGGTCAATTGCAAAACTAACCTATTTTTCGAGAAGACTTACATGGAAGTCTTCTCATTTTTTTTAGAAGACTTAATGGAAGTCTTCTCTGGAAGTCTTCCTTTCTAAATTTATAATTGCAAAAAATGACATTTCCGGAAGACTTCCTAGAAATTTTCTACCAGAAGACTTCCGTGGAAGTCTTCTCAAAGAAGACTTCCGTGGAAGTCTTCTCAAAGAAGACTTACATGGAAGTCTTCTCAGACGAGACTTACATGGAAGTTTTCTAGGTTAATGTTTAATATTTTTTTGTTAATTCATGTATATTAATCAATATTGGAACTCTTGAATTAAACTTATAATTTAATTGGTGATAATTATTAGCTTACCAATATTCATATTTATTAATGTTTCTAGCTAATGAGAGAAGACTTCCATGAAAGTCTTCTAGTACATTATATGCTAGAAGACTTTCAGAAAGTCTTATATTACATTATATACTAGAAGACTTTCAACAAAATTATAGAAGACTTTCAAAATATTTTTGAGAATTCTTTCGAAAATTTCTCACAAAACTTCAAGTAAAAGTTTATCTTTTGTGAATTTTAATGTTAGTAAATTTAAATAAGTTTTTGTGTTGTTGTGTTATGTTATAAGTGTTAGACTAATTTTAGTTAATTTGAATTTGATACCAAAATTATTTAATAATATTAAATATTTTTGGCAAGATAATGTTATAGACATGAACATATTTACCAACAAATTTTTATTGACATCTCTTCAAATTTATAAAACAATCCACAAATAAAAGATTACACATACAAATCACAAAATAAATCATAAACAAAATTATTACACATGAAACTATAGATCATTTCTCCACAAAAATAAGATTAGACTCCACTTGGCATGAGAGAAGACTTTTTCGAAAGACTGTCATGAAGTCTTCTTGTACATTATGTTAGAGAATTTTTAGAAAGTCTTCTGACAAAGTCTTCTAACATATAATGCACTAGAAGACTTTTTGGAAGTCTTCCCACTGAGAAAAGAGTCTTTTCAAAAGTCTTCTAAGGTCTGACTCAAATCTGAAAAACCTGCATATCAAAAAATATTCAAATAGCCTCAAAACAAACAAAGAAGATGAGAACCAAAAAATCTGCAAAATATGATAAATTAGTGAGAAGACATAAGATAAAAATGAGAAATTTATATAAAGTTTGTTGTTTTTCAAGTTTGAAAAGATTAGAAAGAGGTTAGAGAGTTTCAGTTTGGAAAAAAGGTAAGAGCTAATTTAAGCAGTAAGAAATTACCAAATGATGAAAATCAGACATGAAAACTTAGTAAAACACTCAAATATGTTATGAAAAAGGAGATATAGGAGAAGATTCCATCAGAAGACATCCAGAAAGTCTTCCAGATCTGAAAAGCCTGCAAATCCAAAGAGTAGAAGATGAAAACTACATAATAAAAACCTGCAAAAACAATATATTTTTTGATGTGCAGGTTTTTCAGATTTGAGTCAGACCTGAGGTTTGAGAGTTTTAGAGTGGGAAACATTACATTTTCTTGCAGCAATTTGAGAGAAAGAAAAAGAATGTGTAAATTTTCTTTATATAGGAGGAGACAAAAAATTTACTTAGGTTAACTATTTCTTTTGAGAAGACAGAAGACTTTTCTTCTTTCTGGAAGTCTAAGAAGACTTTCAGGAAAGTCTTCCGAGAAGACTTTCTGGAAGTCTCAGAAGACTTCTCTGAAAGTCTTCTACCCCTAGAATTTACTATTCGCCCAGAAAAATTACATGTAAGTCTTCTAGCGTAATATCTTTTAGTAGACTTAAATCTTCTAATACCCTAAACTAAATAACCAACTAAATATCAATAAATACTTCACTAAAGTTAAAATCAACTCCAAAACTATTTAATATACACAAAACTAAACACATATATGTAAAAAATAATTTTTCAAAAAAATTGGTTAAACTTCCAAAATCTAACCCTAAAGATAATACAATACTATAACATATGTTTCCAGACCCTAGACCAAAGAATATCATGAGATGATACATTCACTCATTTATGTTGAAAACAATTCAATTTTACTAGATTTTAATTTATATCATTTACAAATATTTATTATTACATGATTTAGATTTTTCTCCCATAAAAATATTTTTTCTATAATTTATAAATTATTTTTAAGATTTACTAAACGAGAAGACTTCCCTTTTCTCATAAGACTTACAAAATCACAGAAGACTTTAAAAAACATAAGACTTAAATAGGCTATAAAAGTAAAAACGTATACAGTTTTTTTGGTCATAAGGGACATGTTGTAATTTCATTTGATTGATGTTTGGGTACAATTTTGTATTTGAGTTCAAGTTTTAGGTTGGTTTTGGCAATTTTCCCCTAAAAATACAAACAATATTACAACATATGTTACTAATCTCTAAACCTAAGACTATCATGACTCAATCTACATTCACTCATCTATATTTAAAATAATTTAATTTTAGTAAAACTAAATTTATATCATGTAGAAATATTTATTATTACATAATTTTAATTTTTTTGATCAAAATATTTTTTATAAAAAAATTCAATTATTTTAAAGATTTACTGATTGGAAAGATTTACAAAAAGTATTATCTGAGAGGATTTACAAAGAAATCTTTTCACATAGAAGGTAATAATGGTAAAAGCAATAAACATTTTTTGTTTGGTCATAGAGAGGTTTTTATAATTTCACTAGCCTTTTGGGTTAGTTTTGCATTTGATTAAATTTTGGGTACAATTTTATATTCAAAATCAAGTTTTGAGTCATTTTTATCAATTTTTTTTATCAATTTTTCCATTATTCAAAAAGAAAATAGGAGCTGTTAAACTTCAAACCATAGTCATAACATATTCCACTCTATTGTGGGATCTTAAGTTCATACCTGGAACAACAACGATATGGAATTCATACCTAGGACGGCAATGATAAATGCAAATGGAGATAAGAAACTTGACACGGAGAGAGAAGTAACTAACAAAACGATGAACTGGGTAATGGTGAGGCAAGATAAAAAAAACTTGTCACAATACTAATGCAAACTTTTAACGCATTACCTTTTTGCCGGTAAAATATCACAACCCAGAAAAAATGCAATTAAAGAATGAGCCAACTACTTAAAAGCTGGTAGAAGAACTGAGTTTTTTACCTTAATAGAATAGAGTAGTAGCTATGTCAATGGTCATTACTTATAGAGTTGTTTACGAATAATGCTTACATAAGTCAGTTCACTGGGATAATAAATTTTATTTCTAGGACATTTCATCGAACAAGATACTGGCATGAAACCATATCATAAAAATCTGGTGGGTTTGGTTGCAAATCTCGCGTGGCCTGGATAAGACTAAAATCACGATGATTGATCTTAAACGTAGGACTTCAGAACAAACAAAGAGAAGAGCAATGTCACTTCAGTATTATCACCCATTCAGTAATTAAAATGCAGAACTAAAAGTAATTATTAAAATAATAATGAGCTGCATGCAGATTTATTTGTGTGTTGTTTTTTTGTCCTGCATAAAGAGAGCTAAATGAGTTGGACGATGGGCAGATGCCTAATGAAATGTTTTGCTTCTTCTTTTTTTATTTTAACATTGTTTATTTGTTACATTGCTTTTTATTCTACAATATTTATTTTGATTAAAACTAAATTGTATACATGTGTTTATTCTATCTTTTATTTGATTAATTTTAAGATATTTTAAATAACACTTATGAATATATGTAATAATAAATTATCTTTGTAATGATTGAAATGTATGTTTTATAACACATGCATGTATTTTTATATAACATTAATGAAAATATTTACATATAGATTATGTTTGTAATAACTGAAAGGTATGTATAAATGATGTTTTGAAGAGTTTTGGATGTTTCAAAATAGATGATGTTTTGAGATTTTTATATTAATTTTAGTTTTGTTGAAAACTGTGTGGCCAGAAATCATTTATATTTTTATAATTGGTTGAATTAGTTTGAATTTATATTTTTAATACTATTTTTAGAAAAAGATATATTTCTTAATTGTGCATTCAATGTTTTTGAAACAGAGGGAGTATCAGTTGTTTATCAATGGTTTTGTTTAATTCATTTGATTCTTTTTCAAAATAAATATTAGTTTTCTTAGAATTATAATTACATTGTTTATTTTATTTATTATTGTAAGTAACAATTTTAGTCAAATTTATTAAAAAATGATATAAGACATATATTGTTTATTTATATATTATATTTTATACAAATTTCATGAATATTAAAATATATATTCAGTTCACATATCAAAAATTATTTATAATTTTTAAAAATTTATATAAAAATATAATTTATAAATAAAAAATATTAAAAACCATGAATTATCTGAATATTTTTGGATTTTTTTAAATTTAACATTGATTAAATATATAATTTATAAATAGAAATTGTTTAAAGAACATGAATTATCTAAATATTTTTAAAAAAATTCTGAGTTTAATTGTACTTTTATTTTAATTATTTAATTTTTTGGATAAAAATCTGTACATTTTACAAAATTATTTTTTAACGTTTGGTTAAATACTTAATTCGATAAATTAGCTTAACCAGTTAGATGCGTATTTGTTTTGCATGATCTGTTTGATATGTATTTGTTCTGCTTGATCTGCATTTTTGATTTGATCTGCGTTTTTTTGTTCTGCATATCATTCCAAGCCTAAGGAGATCAAATTACTCTTTCACAAAAAAAAAAGCAAATAAAATACTTTTTGGAAACATCTAATCACCTGCTATTGGTCTTTCTCGCAATGAAAATGCTCCACGTATACTTGAACACGGTTTTGTTTTTTCTGTGTTTTACGGGTTGGTCTGTTTACAAATGGTTGTGGTTTACAAAAAATAAAATGGTTGTGTTCAAGTGTACATTTAGCGTGCGATCTCCCGCTGGAAACGGACCAATTTAGAGTCTCAACTCTGTTTTGCTGCATCTGACGTAGACAACCATTCCATTTGATGGTCTCTATCTTGTCTGTGAATTGAAATCTGTTTACCAGCTCCGTACTACAGTCCCATATCAAAACTGCAGAGAATTTTGAAGACTCTTCACCGGCTATAAATTCCAACGCAGCTACATATCCCTTCAAAGAAATGATATTGATTTCAACTTGCATAGACTTAGTGTGTTGTTGCACCATGATAACAGCACTATCATACCCGGTGATATTGTCCTTTACACATGGTAACCAGAACCGTAACGTACAACACCACTGGTCTCGTTCTCTATAACCTTTTAAAGATACCATCAACTGTGACCTTCCAAGTTCTACCCCTGACCTCAAAAGCACATCAACCTCAGCAACGACATTTACTACTTGATCTTGTTCCACAGCCTTCTTCTGAAACCTACCAGGAAGACTAATGAACATTTCCTTCTCGTTCTGGCCAAGGCTTGTCCCTGAAATCTCTGTAGACTGTCTCCGTTATCGCTCTGATACCACTGATAACGGAGATTGTAATTCCGTTATGATAATCCGAATGGATGTTCAGAAAACACCTAAACGGTAGCTCAAGTGCAAAAGGTTACGGTTTATAGAAGAACCTTTCCCAACAATGAACCAAATCCAATTATAGAAGATTCTTGGGAAGAACCCTAGAATGAAGAAGAAGAAGAAGAAGTTACAACAATATTTTTCTAATTAATGAAAATGAAACTGTGTGCTCTGTTTATATACGACCCATTGGTGCCTTCTCTCCCTTTTGATGATGACGTGGCATTAGTGATTGCATTCCCTGTATCATCTTTTTTTTTTTTTGAATTGAATGTTAAATTTAATTCAAAGAAAAAAAGACCATGTTACAACTTGTGTATCCTATTTTGAGTTTTGCCAAAAACTTCATCTAAATGTTCTCAAAATCTTTTTAAGCTATGACTATCTAATATCAAACCAAATAGCCATTCCATCTCCATACTCCTTGTCTCCCCTTCTTTGAATCACTGTAAACTGATTCCTCATATTCTTATCCAACCTCTTGATCAGGAGCATTGCAGGAACAGCAGATTCTCCAGACCTTTTTCTAGTTTGTTCCCTCCAAACCGTGTGAACTGTTGACTGAAGCATGTATCTCATGATAAAAATCTGGATTTTACTCCAACCTGAGCTACCAGTGGTAAGTCTAATAAGACTTTCCCAGTTCACATTATACTTATCCTTAAGCACTCCTTCATAAGCGCCTCCCAAACTTCCGCAGAATAAGTACAATCAAAGAACAAGTGGTTCAAGGTCTCCAAAGGTTCTTGACATAATGCACATGACGCGTCAACATTCCCATTCCAGCACTGCATTTGATCACCAGTTGCTAGTCTCCCACGCACAGCAATCCAAGTGATAAAAGAGTACTTTGGCGTCGCATGCTTAAACCAAATAGCTTGCTGCCAATGACAGAGTTGATATCTTTATCTAATACTAAGCCAAGTTTCTCTTGTAGAAAAAGTTCTCTTATATTTACCTTTCTCATTTTTCCAGAGTGAAACGTCTTTTTCATGTATCAAGTTTTCTTTAAACTTCTCGATCTCCGTCTCCACTCTGTTATGAATTTGAACACTATGGCTTCTCCTTTTATTATTCAAACTATCCTCCACTGTTGCATTTATAGGAATACCCATGTCAATATAGCTTCCTTCTCTTACAACATCCTTCAAACACCCCAAAGAGTTCCACATCTCATGCCAAAAGGATGTTTTCTTTCCATTCTGAACCTCTACTCTGTAAAGCTGCTTAGCTCTCTCCCTACATTTAAGAATTTTCTTCCACATCCATGACCCACTTTGAGTATTCCCCTTGATCGTCCAAATAGACCCTTTTCTTATAAGAGAAACCTTTATCCAACTAATCCAAAGTAGACGAGCTGAAAGAATCCTCCAAACAAGCTTAAGACAACATACCTGATTTACTTCTTTCAGTGGTCTTAGTCCCAAACCTCCTTGTTTCATTTTGCAGATATTCTCCCACGATATTTTTGCTTTCTTTCCATTCAGTTATGGACCAGACCATAAGAAGGCTGAACAAATTCTTTCGGTCTCTTTAATACAGCCACTTGGAAGTCTAAATGCTGCCATCCAAAAATTTTTGAGACTCCTTATGACAAAATTAATCAGTTATAATCTCCCAGCATAAGAAAGAAATCTTCATGTCCATGAACTTATCTTTTCCTGATCTTCTCAACTAAAGGAAGCAAATCAGTGATAGTCATGTTATTTGTTAAAAGAGGGAGACCAAAGAAACGTACTGATAACTTTCCTTTAGCAAATTGGAACTGCCTTAAGATCTTTTCTCCTCTCTGATCAGCGCCAGCCATGAACAACACAGATTTCTCCATGTTAATCTTCCAACCACTCATCTTATCAAATTTCTCAAAGACCTTAAGAATTCTTTCAATCAAGTTTCTTCTGCCATCCGCAAAAATCATCAGGTCATCAGCAAAACATAAGTGAGTGAGTTCAATATTTTTGCATCTCGGGTGGTAACCAATCTTCCCTTTCACAGCTGTGTCATCCAACATCTTAAACAAAACATTCATGCATATCACAAATAAGTATGGAGAGAGAGCATCCTTTCCTTAGTCCTCTTCTGCTCTGGAAGTATCCTGCTGGGGAACACTGAGAAAGAGGCAGAAGTTATGCAAAGTGAGATCCAATTGATAAACTTATTCGGTAAACCCAAAGCTTTCAAAGTGTTGATCAAAAAAGACCATTGAACTGAATCAAACGCTTTGGAGATGTCAATGTGCATAGCACATCTAGGAGAGATATCATCCTTGTGATAATCCTTTACCAATTCCGTAACTAGCAAAACATTCTCCATTAACAGATGCTCTTTAATAAACACATACTGGTTTAAGGTAATACATTTGGGCAATACACTCTTCAGCCTATTAGGAATGATCTTAGATATTACCTTATAGAGCACATTGCAGCAGGAAATAGATTTGTAATCCTTCATCATTTTTGCTTCTTCTTTGTTTGGAATAAGCGCCAAGATTGTAGAATTTAAACCTTTAGATAAAAAGTCTTTTATGAAGAAATACTGAATCGTCATAATGACATCTTCTCCAATTACTGCCCATGCCTCCTTAAAATACTCTGTTGTAAACCCATCTGGTCTTGGTGACTTATTTCCAGGCATACGAAATAAGACCTCCTTTACTTCTTTAGTAACCTCTCTTTCCAGCTTAATGCAGTCTATTTCACTGCACTGAAACCCCAATAACTCCTTTAATGTGTCGACTGAAGCCCCTTCAAAATTCATTGGTTGCAACCTCATAAACTGAGCAAAAAAGTTCTCAGCTTCTACTTTAAATCTCCTGATCCGTCATAGCTATTGATCCATCATCCCGTAAAATTTCATGAATAGCATTTCTTACTTCTCTAATTTTGGCTGAGCTATGAAAAAATTTGTTGTTCCCATCTTCTATGTCAAACCAGTGTATTTTTGATCTCTGCTTCAGGAGCTCCTCTTCCAAGTCAGCCAGCTGTTTCCATTTAGTCATCACTGTACTCTCTGCTCTTATTTTTCTGAACTAGGATTTTCCATAGTCTCCTTCTGCTTTAAACAAAGATCTTGATACATTCCCTCATTTGTTTGGGAAAATCACCCAACTTGATTTTACTGAGTGCTCTTAGTGGCTGTTTCAAAGCCTTCAAACACTTAGTAAGTCTAAACATAGCTGAAGTTGAGTGGTACAAAGCTTCATAGTCCTTCCATTGATCTTCCCTGAGAGAATTGAACTATGGCATCTTTGCTATAGCATTAGTAAACTTAAACGGATTATGTATCCTGCTCTCCTCCCTCTTCAGTTGGATTCGACATCGCAAATGGTCAGAATATCCTCCCGGTTCAAATACAGAAATAATCTCCTGAGTTATTTACACATTCTTCATTCACAAAAACTCTACCCAGTTTCTTACAAATCAGCCTCTCTTCTCTTTTATTACACCACGTGTATCTTGGTCCCCGATAACCCATATTAGTCAATCTACAATATCATGCTATGTCTTGAAAATCCTTCATACCTAAAAGTATTCTTGGAGAATCTTCAAAACCCGAATGCTCTTCATCATCCAGAATCTCATTATAATCTCTCATCAACATCCATTTCTTGTTTTTGAACATTGGCACCTCACAATGACTTCTCAAACCTTTCCATAGATCTTTCCTTTCCTTGATCGTATTGTAGGCATAAATAAAAGTAAAAGAACTCCTCCTTCTCCCCTGGCAACAAAATCGAGGACGTTGTGAGTTGTGCACTCTTGTAGACAGGCGTCATCCTCACTGATGATCTCCATAAAATCCACAATCTTCCCAATCTGTTGTATTCATAATTTGCCATAAAACTCAAATCTTTAAAAACCTCTCCCACAATCTTCTCTGCCTTATTTTCTTTTACTATTGTTTCAATAAGACAACCAAAAATAATCGATTGATCTCTTCACCAATTCCTCACCACTCCATGCTTAGTTGATTTATTGAATCCTCTTATATTCAAAAAAAAAATGCCGACATTAGTGAATTTTTTCCTAGAACCCCTTCTCATATCTTTGACATGATCTGAAGTTTCAGAAATTACCACTCTCTGATTAGTCTTCGATAACCTTGGCAGAATCTGTCTTGCTCTTCCTTTTTTATTTGTCTCTACACTCTCCTCTTCTATACTTTGATATATGTCATCAGCTTCTTCACTTCTTATTTCCTCAACTTGCTCTATTTGCTCCTTATCCATCTCTTCTCCTTTCTCATCCGTATTCTCAAGGCTGCAAATCTAGAGGGTGTAGCAATAGTCACTTGGCCATATTGCAGGCTTTGTGATTTTGGACTTCTCTCTATTTTCTCCCCCGATATTGTTTGCCATTTATTTATTTCCCCTTCTTCCAACACAGACTTTCCTTCTTTCCTCTTTTCTACCTTATTTTATACTTATTTTATCCTCATTTTTGTTTAATTCGCTTGCTTCTTTCATCTCCTCTCTTTTTCCATTTTCTACCATCTCTACATCACTTGCTTTTTGTTCTTCTTCCAGCTCTATACTCCTTATCTCTCCACTTTTCTGAATCTCAAGGTCTTTGCTCCGAGATCCTGACACTGGTGTTTTAAGAGCATCATTAACCCTAAAACCCCATTCGGGTCTCTTAATGACTTTTTAAGTATTAAATGTTAAATAAGAACTTAGTTAAGAGACACTAACATTTTTGTGCTCCAATGCTAGTCTCTTAGTTAAGGGTTCTTAACTCAATCCTTTCTAAACTTAAATTCACATTCAAATTCATATAAAACTTGTTCAAGAATCATACATTATCTAGTCTTGATGCTGCTAGTAAGACCACTATTCTCTACAAGCT
Organism: Sinapis alba; assembly: GCA_012274485.2. Taxonomy (NCBI): domain Eukaryota; kingdom Viridiplantae; phylum Streptophyta; class Magnoliopsida; order Brassicales; family Brassicaceae; genus Sinapis; species Sinapis alba. Next base: position 249,402 of record MU105794.1, on the reverse strand, counting down.
CAAGCTCGGTGAGATTTTCACCACCATCCCCACTATTGGTATGCTTTTTCACATTCACACCTCCATAGTGTTTCTGATTGTGAACGAGTGTTAAATTATAGGTTCTATCCTGCAGATTTCAATGTGGAAACTGTGGAGTACAAAACCATCAGTTTCACAGTGTGGGATGTTGGGGGGTCAAGACAAGGTAGTTTCAGCTTAGCAGCACATGGCGATGTTCTTAGTTGTAGGGTAATAGTATTGGTAATTACTATCTCTCAAATTACCTGATAAAAGTGTGAATTGACTTCAGCACACGTTTGATGCAGAGTCTCAAGAAGAGTACCACTAAGCTCAAACTGACCCCCAGGTTCAAGTGAAATGCTTTGTTTCCCTTGATCAACAAAAAGAACAGAATTATTTATACCATTGTATCGTATATGAAACAAAAGTATTTCTTTAAAAAAAAAATGAAGCAGCTCTGGGAGAGATGTTTACCTGTTTCAGACCAATGATCTTATCACCTTCCATAACTTTCTCCCATTCAAATCTTTCAGTGATACTGTTAAGCAGCTCAGCTATCTGATCATACTTCACAGGGCGCAGAGTATTAACCTCAAAACCAAACTTCTCATGTTCTGTACCTATTCTGCAAACACAGAATCTTAAAGTTAGTGAAATGGATTATTGGTCCAATAGATAAAACAAAATCTGATGGTAGCAGCAGTACATCAACAAACAAAGTACCTCCACTTATCCTTTGTTTTACATACCAAGGCAAGATAGGCAATGAGATCTTCTCTCGTCAACGGCTCAGTTGCAACAACAGCCTCATCCGTAGGAGGGCTAGCCGCAACAATCAATCGATGCCCTCTCTTACTCCTCTTAACAAAATGATTTGAATTGGTATAAAGAAAACTCCTAGAGTATGAGCTATCTTTCATCCTCAACACAATCAATCGATGCCCTTTCTTACTCCTCTTAACATAATGATTCGAATTGGTAAAAAGAAGACTTCTAGAGTAGGAGTTATCTTTCATCCTCAACACATCCACACCACCAGAAGCTGCTTTTGTTCTAGTCTTTGAGCATAGAGGTCCAGAAGGAACAGTGTATGCTCCTGCAACAATCAATTGATGCCCTCTCTTACTCCTCTTAACAGCATCTGGCATGCTTTCTGCAATCCCTAGAGATTTTTTGACATTCAACTCATCGGAGAGAAGCGAGTGCGGAAGGAGAGGAGAGAGTTGGAAGGAAAGAGAGGGAGGGAGATGGAAGCGAGGAGGAGATGAGAGTGGTTGACACGTGGTTTACAAGAGACGTCTCTTGTGTACCCTAATCAAGAGATGTCGCTTATGTTAATTGTTTTTTTTTAAAAATTCTTAGTTAAACTACGAGACTCTATTAAGAAGTCATGATAATCATGCTCTAAAGCTCCTTTGTTCCTCCGCCTTATATTTCCTTTTCTCCTTGTAGAATTTCTCGTAGTGATCCCATTTACCACATGCTACACAGTACACACCATGGATAAGCAAAATCCACAGTAACCTTCTCTCCTTAAACTGTACAATCAATTCTCTTCGGCAATTATTTTGATAGGTCCGCTCTTACAAACATCTTAGCAATCTCAAAGTTAGTACAAGCAATCGTCTCCGGGTACAGATGATCAGGAACACCTACTGCACTCATTATGCAGCTCAAGCCCTACCACGAGTACATACTCATTGGCACGTTCGTTAAGTGAACCCAGAGTGGTATAAAATTCGCATTTGAATGATCTACATCTGGAGACCATTTTGAAACCCCCATTGGCAAACCCGCTATATTCCACATTCCTCGCCTCAACATCTTATCTCTTATCTTCTCACTTGTAATCCTGATCCTCATCGTTTTATCATCCATCTCATATACATCCCACCTCTGCAATTTTTCCCAAAAGCCCAAATCTTATTCAAAATCATATGTACCTTCGCTATGTGATGCGTTGTTTCCAGAAACCTTGCAATCACGAAGTCCTCCTAGAATGGGTTAGCTTTCTCAATGATTTTCGCCGGAACCTCCACTGAATGCTTCCTGTTAGATATTGAAATGTCTAACTCATATTTCTTCAAAATTTGCTTCTTATGTGCTACCGATACCTAGGATGTCTCTGTCTGCTAAATCCCCGGAGGAGGATCTTACGGAATCTCCTTCGAATCCATCTTTACTGCATCCATAGACAGTGGAGATCGGAGATCGCGTAGTCGCCTTCGAAGTCGCCAAAATTGTTTAGTTAGTGTTTGGTATTGGAAAAGTCCGTTTCGAAATTCTCTGATCTGTTTTATTAGCACGAGATCCTTCTACGATCTTCTATTTTATTAGTGTATATAGTGTAGTTGGGTCAATATGTACATACTGGTATAGTATAAACCGGTACATAACTCATCTCATTTCTGGTTTAAGGTTTGGTTTATGCCTTAGTCATAAAACCCTCATTGTACTTTTCTTTATTTGTTTGTTACATGGCTTTCTTTTTATATCATTCTATGTTGATCAAGAACGTTGATATATAGCTGGTTCGTTCTTGAAAACCTTTTCCAATTATTAATCACTTTATCTTTAGTGTAGGTTTATTACCCCCACAAGCTCAGTATAGATCTGCACAAAGAGGATTTGTGGCAAGGGTAAAATCATTCATATCTATCTGTTAGCTTGCGCTAGATCACCTTTGTGGGATTGGTGGTTTTGGTCACTAAGCGTGGACACGGTCAAACTTGAAGAGTATAATTTAAAAAGAAACAATTTTACCAATTATATTTTATATATGATCTTTAGTTTTTTACTCAGTACCTGTCATGAGTAACGAGCAGACCCAAATGCACTTGGAAACTCATCCAATATGAGTACCTGGTGTGTGTTATATGAGCATTATGATGAAAGCACATATAACTTATTTTCATTTCCGTAACAAAAAAGTTTGGAGATTGCTTTGTTGATCTTAATATGCAAATACAATGCTGCTGCAGCAGCAAAGGGAGAAGATAGAGCAGAAGCAAGCAAATGGAGGAGGACAGAAGCAATGGCTTCAAACGCTGGACTCTCGGTTTGCAAACATGAAGGAAGATAGAATGAGAAGGAACATACCAGGGAAGAACTGCAGACTATAATGGCGTTGGATTGCAGCAGCAACAGCGTACCGTAGTCCCGTGGGGTGGAAGAGGCACAAGATTCCCAACTAATCTAATGTGATCCGCAGAACAATGGTGTTTCTAAGATTGGGTGTATATTATTTTCTACTAATGCAGTTTGGTCTTGGCTCGATGTTTTAAAAGTGTAAGACATTCATTTATAAATCTATATTCTTTTTTTTTTTTTTTTTTTTTGATCAAAATAAATAAATCTATATTCTTGAAGAGTAGCAGCAGGGAAAACCATTGAATCATGGTTGGTTGTACATCTCCAACCCCACTCTACTTTTCACTCTAAAATAAAGTTTAAGTGAATATCCTTCAATGGTATTTTATTTTTTACTCTATAATAGAGTAAAAAAGGTTTACTCCAAATATAGAGTAACTTCTTTATTTTTTGTTTATCTCTCTATTTTTTACTCAAAAATAGAGTATCAGAAACAACTCTAGAGGTTTTATGATAATTTAATTAGGTTCATGCTGATAACTATCTAGATGTTAGAAATAAATCAAGAGTACTGAAACAAAATGAAGCCTTGGTTTCAAATCCCAACTGTTAATATGTCAAGATTTAAAACTTCCAAATTATATTAAAATTGATCTGAATTAAAACCAAAACTTCATAAATTGATCTGAATTAAAATCAGTTTAGAAAATTGCAATTTATATCAAAATTGAACTCTTTGTTGAATGTGTTATAATATATATAAGTAAGTTATAATTGATATTTTATTGTCTAAAATATTAAGTGATAATAAAATAACTATTTAATTTATAACTATAAGCAAGTAATAAAATGAATGAATACATTTTACTGATTTCAGTTATAAATTTAAGAAAGTAATAAAATGCATGAAGTAAGTAATAACTTCATCATATTAAAACTCATCTGAATTAAATCAGTTTAGAGATTTACGATTTATATTAAAATTAGTCTTCACATATCCAAACATTAAATATATCTGAAAATTACATTTTATAAAAAAATGAAATAAATATGTATGCATAAGATATTCAAAAGTTTCTTCAATGACCAAAATTTATTACCTGAAACACCTAAAATAAACCATGTACAAGATTGAACCTAAGTTATAGGCACAACTTAAATATAATATGTAAATCATGTATAAAAGTATAATTTAATTGAAGAATTTTTTTTGTCAATCAAAACCTAGTTATTTTTATATCTGGGTGTAAAAGAAATACCTCTTGTTACAACAGTTGGACCAACCCAAAGTTCAGTTTTATTCAGATCATATTCTCTTGCATGGTCAGCATTGATATTGACTCCCTTGTGAATCACTTTAGAATATTTAAGAGCACCCGCATCGGTGCTCTTTTCGAAGAATTTCTTGCTAAAACAATTAATAAATAACTAAATAGTAGGAGAGAGAGACATCAAAAGGTAAGAAACTAAGAATCATATATGCAGGAAAAGACTCTACATTATTCTTAAGAGCTATAGTACCAACGTGTCTTTTTTAATTTATCTAACTTTCTTTTACTTTTTAAAATTAATTAATCAATCAAGTTATTAATATAATAGTATGAGAGAATTTGTTGTTTGAGAAATCAACCACTAATGATGTTCTAACTTTATATCTCACTTGCATCGACAGGTGGGAAGCGACCCACACATCTTGGAGTCTTGGACTCCTTTTTGCTTCTTTTGTTTTCGCAAGATCTTCTTTACTCATCCACTATACTTAGGGATGGGTATGAATCAGATATCCAGATTTTTAGAGGTATTTATGATTCAATTTATTTCGTCCTAATAATCAATTATCCAATCTGATTCGATCCATAGTCATTTGGTTATTCAGTGTTCTAGATATCCAGAAAGTTTTCGATTTTAGATCGGATATCAGATTCGATTCGTGAAAATAAATAAAGAATTCAAAATAAATTCAAAATTCAAAAATAATAATATTTTATTAAGAAATAAAAATTTATTTACTTTTACAAAGTTCTAATAAATAATTTAATAAATTTAGTAAGTAAAAATAGTATAAAACTTATATAAAATATAATATAATATTTATATAAATATATATAATTTAATATATATATATATATGTAAAATATGCATATAACGGATCAGATCGGATATCCGTTATTAGAAATATTAGTATTTGTTATTTACTTTGTTTTTTACAGATATTGCATATCAATATTTGTTTTGCTTCGTAGATCTATATATATCCAGATTTTTCGGTTTGAATCAAAACGGATAACGAATCGAATCAAAATTTACATATATTTTTCCAAGCCTTAACTATACCTATTTATTATCTCAATTATATGTCGTATAATTGGATCCAACTTGATTCTAGTCAATACTATTATATCAGAAGCACAAAGTTGGACTTAACTTGATTCTAGGTTAATTACTTAAAAAACTCTATCCCATATAATTTTAGCATAATCTTACTCACTCTATTATAGTCTAATTCTGGTAAACTTTAAATATGGTTATCTTATATATTAAAAGAGAAGTCATAACCTTAATTCATGTGTAATTTTTTTTAAATGGACTCTCACTAGAAATCAACTATCTTTTATTTAATATAAATAATATGATTTAATAATATCATTCATAATATTTTTTTATATCTTTTGATCACAATATCTTTTGATATCTTTTCATTTTAAATATAAACATATATTTTTAAAAATTCTAACAAATCTGTTTAAAATACTATAACAAGATCTTAATTTTTAAACTTATATGTATATATTTTCACAAATTTCGAAATTACTTATAAAATATTATTATACATTTATATATTTTTAAAAATTAAAAATATAATTTTTATCCTATTTTATCTATTATATAATCACAATCAATCGTATAGAAAAACTATTATATTGATCTAAATATAATAAAATTATATTAAATTTTTATATTTTATTTCATAGATATTTATATTCAAAATATAATATGTTTGTAACACAAATTAACATTAACAAACTATATAATACATGTATAAAAACTTAACATATATTTCATTAAAGCTAATAATATAAAATCTTTTAATCATGATATCTTTTCATTTTCAACATATATATATATATATATATATATTAAAAATTCTAAGAAATTTTTTGAAAAATATTTTAATTTTCAAAAGGTTTCTGTAAATATTTAAACTAATTTCGTAATTAGAAATCAACTATTATTATGCATAAATATATATTCAGTTATCATTTATAAAATTAAAATTAAAAATTCTATTTTATTTTAATATATTTTATAATAATACAAATTCATGTTAAAATAAAATTACTATATTGAACTAAATATGATAAAGTTATATTTAAAGTGATAAATCTATAAATTTTATTTTCATAAATATAAATATTTATGATAAAATATAATATGATGACAGAACGACTTAACAATCACAAACTATATAATACATGTATAGAAATTGACATATCTTATACTTTTGTATATATAATAATATATTATTTAAATGAATAAACATAAAAATATTGCTAAAAGAAAATTTGGCTTGAAGATCGGTGGGTCAGAACTGAGCATAAATTTAATACAAAATAATTTTAATAACTAAATGCAAATACAATAAGATAAATATATAATAAAGCGACAATTAAATATAAACTATATATGTTATTTGTTAAATACTTAGATAGTTCATTTTTTGAAACAAAAAAATATTAATGTTTAATTAGTATTTTATATTTATAATCTAAAATATATAATTTAATTTTGCTTGACTTTGGATTTTTTAAAATGTTACAATATTTTTAGAAGTGAAAATAATTTTGTATTTTACCAAATTAGATTTAAAAAGTTCATGAGTTCAATAATCAAATACTATTTCAACAAACAAAAATATATAAAAGAAGATACAAATATATGTTACATTTTGAAATGATTAATTTGATGAAAACCAATAAAATTGAATCATATACTAATATTTGAAAAATCGATATACATATTTGAATATATCTTATTCTTGAAATAGAAACAAAATATCTATGTAAATAAAAATGAAAGTTAACACCCGCGCAGTTGCGCGGGTCCAAATCTAGTTAATAATTAATTTTGATTACCTTTTACTTTCCTTGAATGTGTTTTAAAAAGATTATGAGAAGATCTTTTTAAAAAGTAAATAGCATATTCTTATGACTAAACCTTTTAAAAATAGTTACCATATCTCCTCAAACTCTCTAAAACGAGATTTCATTCTCTTGATTTGACACAGGCATGTCTATGTGTGATACTTAATGGTCATCTACATCATGTCTAATATTTTATGTTCGATGAAAATATGCAAAATATTTAAATTGGCTGAATTATAATTTATGTTTTACGAGTGAGACTTTTACGGTTTGTTTTATCAAATATTCATAATATTTAAACTATTATGAGACGTAATAATAATGGATTAGTCCATTCCGATTATAAAAACAAAACCATGTATTTTTAAAATCTTCACTTTATAAATTAACTATCACAAACTATTTTTTAAGTTGTTAAAGTTTAGTTAATATCCACCTACGGTCCCTTTTTATGGTACCAGTTGTGGGTTCAATTTTTTTTTGCAATTCTTCATCAATGAGCTTCTTTTGTATATGAAGGAAAATGGTTCATTTAAGAAATTTCTACATTTTTATTTTTATTTTTAAAGATTTTTTTCAAAGTATCTTCTACTATATCAAGAATTTGCTATAGAAAATGAATATAGTCATGATTCGACGGGTTAAATCTACTATATTTTTTGGATTTGATTATTTCTAATTAAAACTCGTAAGAATGACATGAAGAGCTAAAGACATCAATATTTTTGGAAGAAAATTCTATGCGAATATAAAATACATGAATATAAGTTATGATGACTGATATCTCACTCATGGGCTGGACTCCTCCGGAAGGAGGCATTCTTCACCTTCCATCCAAGTTATGCATTACTTATTTTCTGCCACTAGAAACACCATTTACTGTCTGACTTGTATGTGCTAAGCATGCCACCAGTGTCTTTTAAGTATGTTATTAAATTTTCTATCTTTCTATAGTTTGTGAATGGGCAATTCTCTTAAATAGCATTTTTTAAGTTTTTATCATAAAAATAACCCTTGAAAAAAAAAAAGACCAAAATAGCATTTTTTTTTGTTGAAATTTTCAATTTTTTCAATTTTTTAAAAAATTTGAATCCCTATTCCCAAACTCACCACTTTACTCTAAACCCTAAAGTCTAAATTAGTTAACCCTAGAGGTATAAATACATATTAATAAAAAAGAGAAATTCCCTTGGATAGCCTCTTTTAGTTTATTTGTCACAAAAATAGTTTTTAAAGAAGAAAATGACCAAAATATTTTTTTTAGAAGCTAAAAAAATTATTTATATGCATTTATACCTTTAGGGTTAACTAATTTGCACTTTAGGGTTTAGAGTTAAGGGGTGGGTTTGGGGTTAGGGTTTCAAATTTCAAAAAAAAATTTTAAAAAATCAAAATTTCAAAAAAAAAAAAGTCTATTTTGGTCATTTTATTTTTTTAGTGCTATTTTTGTGACAAAAACTTAAAAAATGGCTATTTAAGAGAATTGCCCAATAAAAAATTTAGCTTCAAAAAAAATTATTTTGGTCATTTTTTCCTTAAGAATTATTTTTGTGAAGAACAAAGTAAAAGGGGCTATCTAAGGGAATTTCTCTACAACTTATACAACATTCTATTTCTATAGCATATTATTCGTACTATTTAGTACTATTTTGCTATTAAATCTTTCAAATTTCCAATCAATGTCTAACTAGATACTTCCATTATATTTTCCCCAAATTTAGATAATCGCATAATATATTGCTTTAAGATATACTACATATGTACCTTAGAGGTATATTTTTAGTGTTTTACACATATTAAAAATACATTAAATCATTATTATACATGTATTGTTTTCTGCATAATACAAAGAGTGATACTTTGATATTTTCACATAAATTAAGAAAAATGATTTAAATACATCTATATATTGATGTATTTATTAATTACTCATATTTAATCAAATAGTATTTGAGATAAATAATATTATTTATAAAATCAATGAAGTTTGCAATTAATATAAATTTAAAGTAAGTATGAATTGTAGTAAAATTCTAAAATGATATTGTTTGTATAGGAAGAAAAATGTTTTTTTGAACACCAATGCTTCTATTAAAATTAAAGGCCCGATGGGCTAAATTGGTTGCAATCGGAGAAAAATTCGACGATAAACTGGTAGACGAAAATAACTAAAATAAGACAAATGATAGATGTCGCGAAGGAGAGAAGAGACCTAAAGAGAAGCTTCACTTGTAGTTCTAAACCCGCGTTTGAAGAAATTGACTTTGAAGAATCCAATCAATGGGTTTTGAGAGCAGTTGAAACCCGTCTTTGGAAATGCATGGATCTCCCAATGTTGCAATGAATTGCAGAGAGGCTGCCGGAGTAAGACTACACACAAAGTCGTCGACGGTACAGCCTTTGCACTGGTGGAAAGAAGCATAAGCCTAACCCCACCTCACACAACTCATTTTGATTGTGCTACTTGCCCACTCTAGATGCATAAGCCAGAGGTGGACAGCGGTGTGATACCTTTTAGAGTAACAAATTAGGGTTTGCTTGGTTACGAGGATGAGACAGAGGTGGACGGCGGGTGACGGTGACGGTGTACTAACCTGTGGATGGCAACACTTTCCAGAGTGAGTCTTGGAGTGGCGGCAGTCGAGAGTGGAGAGATCGAACGTGTAGAGGGGAGGCGTACGAGACGTAACTTGGATCCCAATTTCATCGGAGTAGCTGTCGACAGCTGAGAAAAGAGCAACATGAGATGGAGGCGGTAAGACTCGGAACTCGTTGGAGAAGTGAGAGAGTCCGGCAAAACAAGTCGGCGATGAGTCAAGTATGTGACTTGTGGAGCGAGTCTCGTCGATCCCACTCGAGGCTCTGACCACGAGCTTCACGGAGGGGAGAGTTTCTTGCAGCACGTGAGTGAGAGCTACCCAGTAGATTCCGGAATAAAGCACTTTCTGATGGGTTCAAGACTATTGACGGAGGCTGCAGAGGTCGTCTCTAGCAGAGCTGAGTACAGATCCAGTACGGGTGTTGAAAAACCGGTAGAACAGAGTGCAAGGGAGGGAGATTTCGGGCTTGTCGTCAGAGATACGATGAACCAGAGAGAGAGAGAGAGAGAGAGAGAGAGAGAGAGAGAGAGAGACCGATAGGGTTGGTTCTAAGCCTCGTCTTGTCCATCTTCGTTGAGGGACACACTAGATTTTCCCTCCACCAAGCAGTAGCAGTTTCGTGAGCGGGAAGAAACAAGTGAACATATGCGAACAGACCATAGTAATGAAGAGGAATGAGAGATTCAACAGTGAATCCCAGTGCCAGCTAGAAACGTCTTCACCGACGCCGGAAGAAGAGGTTATAGACTTGACCTTGATGTTCATGTCTGAGAGGATGACGGCTAAGGCGAACTTCTATGTGATTTTCTAGCAAGAAAAATGTTAAAATTACATTCTTTATAAAACGAATAAAATAACTAATAGTAATTTAATATACTCATCTAAATTTTTGAAACTTACAATTTCCAAAAATATAACAAAATCAGCTTTATAAAACAAATTTTTAAAACATCTATCTTAGCCAGAAAGAATATGATATATATATATATATATATATATGTAATAATTTTATTTTTTGAATTGAATAACCACATACTTGGAAAGAAAACATCCATATATATTCTCAAATATCGCGACCCTCAAATTGTTGGGAAATGTCTTTTGTAGAGCATCAAACAAAATACTATAGCTAGGAATAGTGATGTAAATTAAAAATGCAGATTAAAAAATAATATTGATTAAGCAGAATAAATTCAGATCAAATAAATTATGAATAACAAATGCATATCTAATTGGTTAAATCTATTTACTGAATAATTATGTAATTGATCGAACGTTAAAAAAATAATATATAAGTTAATATCTAAATAAAAATAGAAATGCTAATATATAAACAATAAATATTATTATTTTAATAAATACAATGAAAATATAAACATTATGTAAAAGATTGTAGTTTATATCAAAATTGAACTTTTGGTTGAATTTGTTATAATATATATATAGGTAAGTTATATGTAACATCCTGATTTCTTTATAAGTAGAAAAGTTTAAGAGAATTGATTTGATTACTTATGTCACCAAAGTTGATTTACCTTTACATCTTCGGTCAACCATCCATTTAGAACTCTAAGATTAAGTGTGCTTGAGATGGAGTAGTGGAAGGATGGGTGAGCTATCGGGAAGTGATTCGCGATATCATATGAGTGAAGCCAAAACATGAAGAAAAGTTATGTGGTGATTACAGAGTTAGTAAACAATGATTTCTTACTTTGGAAAATTAATGCACCGCCCATAGGACGGGATGGGATCCACAGGCCGAGTGCGCGGGCGTGGGTGGACCATTAGCCATGGACGGTTGAGACGTTGCAAGTGGTATAAGAGCTGGTTAGCTATCTCAATTATGAATCTAGAGGCGTCTTAAGACATGTTATGGTGCGCAACAAAGTCATTGCGCTATGTGAGTGAGTGTGAATTGTAACATCCTGATTTCTGATATAAGTAAAAATGCTTAAGAGAATTGATTTGATTATTTATGTCATCAAAATTGACTTACTTTTTCGGTCAACCATCCGTTTAGAACTCTATGGTTAAGTGTGTTTAAGCTGGAGTAGTGAAAAAGATCGGTGACATAACGAGAAGTATTCACGATATTATGCGAGTGAGGCCAAAGTCATGTATTGATTGCAAGATCAGTAAACAATAATTTAAACTTTTGAAAACTGACGTACCGTCCGTCGGACGGGATGGAATCTACATATCGAGTGAGAGGGCATGGATAACCCATTAATCTTAGGCGGCCAAGGCGTTACATTATAATTGATATTTTATAATCTAAAATATTAAGTGATAATGAAATAACTATTTAAAGTTGTAAATATAAGCAAGTAATTAAATGAGTGAATACATTTTACTCATTTCTATTAAAAATATTATATGATGAAATTAAATTTTATATACATCTAATAATTACTTTATTTATGTTAATTATCGTTAATAATAAAAATAAAACCAACTATAGCATATATATTTTTCTATTTATATAAATCTTATATAAGATTTATTTAATGTATTTATATAGTTTTATAGCATACATTAATAATGTGTAAAAATACTTACTACAGAAAATTATTTTAAATTTATGAATATGTCAAGTAAATATATATAAGTGTTTATGAAAATAATATAGAATAATATATATAATACTCTTTCCGTTTCATATTAGTTGTCGTTCTGGGTTTATGCACACAAATTAAGAAAACATTTAATTTTACATCATTTTAAATATTTTATAAAAGTTTTCTTCAAATTGTTATATATGAAAAAACTAAAAATGTAGTATTTGAGAGAATTTTTAGATTATACATAAAATAAATGAAGTTGTGTGTAGTACTTATAGCTAAATAAAAAACAAATAAATAAAGTCATGCTATTGGGGCTTTTTATTTGGCCAGACTTTTTTTTCTTTCTATGTAGTACAAATTTTTCACATATAAATTGTTCATAATACAATTCATTAAATATTCTATTAATTTTTTTTGGTTTTACATGTTAAATAATATTTTTTCCTGCTTTTGTTCCTTTTTATTCTGAATCTCATTGAAAACCTATAAGTAGATTTTCAAAATTATAAAAGACTAGTTTATTGACCAGAAAAACAGAATTACACTTAACCACAAGGGTGTAGTCAGGTGGTTGAGGCGGCTCATAAAGATTCTAAGGGTCGTGGGTTCGAAACCTTCCTCCCAGATTACCCATCCTTGTGGCCAGACGACAAAGGTATCTAATTCCCTTTGCGAGCAACCGGGTCTGGCTAACGCAAGTGATCAGGTCCTTGTTGAATCCGAAATCGGTAACCCTAGGTTGGATATCGATTTCGATTGTGGATTTCTCGAAGAGACGATTAAGAAAGCGAATAGAAGAATTTTATTGATGAAAGCTCAACTTAGTCTCGAGAAGAACAAGGTTTGAACAAAGAATCAGTAATAAGAACCCTAATTCTAGCTTGTCCTTCAAGTCTCTCTATTTATGTTTTCTTCCCAATCTCCTTCTATTTATACGCCTTTCCTCTGCCGAAGTCGGTTTGATAAGTCTTCATGGGCCAACTTTGTTATCATGATGGGCCGAGTTCACACTTAAATGGGCCTATGTGGGTAGATGTAATCTATCCCCACAATCCTCATGGGACTAGTCAATTGGGTCTCGGCCCTCTGGACACCCTCGGTCGATCAAAAAAAAAAACGGAATTAAACACATTACCTTTTAGTGCAAGAAAATATAGTTGAACAGTCAAACTTCTAAGAACATATGTATTTGAAATACTAATGTTTAAGGTTTTCACACATAAGAAGAAAAATAAATATACTTTTTAGATATTAGTTTTGATTTTATCAATAAATAATTTTCACCACTCATAATTTTATTTTTAAATTTTAAATTCAATTTTAAAATAGATGCATTAATTATATTCTAAAATATCATCTTTTGTATACAATCAAAATAATTTTTTTTAAAAAAATCTTTAGAACACCCATTCTTAAAGCATCTTTCATTGTGAATCAGAAAAAGGTATTTATAAACTCACTATTTTAAACCTTTTTTGAGTAAACATATAACAATATCAATATATCGCTAGATACTTGGGAAGTTTTTCTTTAATCTAATTACCGTTTTGTAACATAATTTAACGAATAAACTAGATTTTGATATGCGCTTTAAAAGCGCGGAATTTGTTATCTTTTAAAATTTTACAAAATTTGTTAGTTATAAAATTATATGTTGTTATATAAGATAATGTGATATATTTAAAATTGTGTTGATTGTTTACATTAGAAAAATAATCATAGATGTTAAATATGCTATAAAAGTTGTATATTTATATTTTATATAAATTAAGTTTTAAGAAGTTAAGTTTTTAGAAAATATTGTTTTAGTTGTTTAATTTATTCTAAAGTATTACATTTACAAATATAATAGTAAAGATATTTATTTTGCATATTTTAATATTATCCTTTGCATATTTAATTTTTAGTTACTTAGATGCAAATATTTGTTTCAACTAAAGAAAAACATAACTATAAAAAGTTGTAAAAATGAAAGTTTATGATTTTGTTATTCCAAGAATTTGAAAAATACACTACAAAAATATACATCACTTAATTTGTCTCACAAAATAAGTTATATTAGTTTTAATTATTTATTACCTTCGAAAATAAGTATATGTAATCTATACTATTAAAAGGGACTATCTTGGACTCCAGGAAGCGCCCACATCATCGTAAATTTTCCTCTTAAAAGAAGCTATGTGGCATTATTATTAAAAACACAAAAATAATTAATAAGTAAATATACAATATAAGGAAATATAAATAATAAGTAAATATACAACATATGAAATAGAAATACTACATTAATATCGTAAATTTTTCTCTCAAAAAGCCATGTGACATTATTATTAAAAACACAAAAATAATTAATAAGTAAATATAAAATATAATAAAATACAAATAATAAGTAAATATACAACATAGGAAATAGAAATATTACATTAACATTTATCACAATATTATCATTTGATACAAAAAGTCAACATACAATATAAGAAAATATAAATAATAAGTAAATATACAATATAAGAAATATAAATATTACATTAAACATATATCAAAATATTATCATTTGATATAAAAAGTAAATATACAATATAAGAAAACATAAATAATAAGTAAATATACAAGATAAGAAATAAAAATATTATAATATAAGAAATAAAAATAATTAATAAGTAAATATACAATATAAAAAAATATAAATAATAAGTAAATTTACAATATAAGAAATAGAAATATTACATTAAATATCTATCACAATATTATCATTTGATATAAAAGCAAGAAAACTAGAATAAGTAAAGATACAATTTAAGAAAAAATAAACAATAAATAAATCTACAATTAAGAAATGGAAAAACTAAATTAAATATTTATCTGAAGTTGAGGTACAACATGAATAACATCATTGAGTATATTTTTACACCTTATTTAGAATGAGTTTTTCATTTAGCGAACTCTAATAATCAGTAGTCAAACTTGAATGATTTATGGTTCCATCAAGTGTTATACGTGAATATAATTGCAACAACAGCTGCATTGTCTTGAAGATTTTGTTGCAATTTTGAGTATGACCTTAAATTGAGTCTGATCTAATGTACATTTGAAGTGATAAAAGAACTTGATTGTTAAAACTACTTCTCAGTCCTCGGCCTGATGATTCTGCTCATCTATCTCAGGTAAGAAGAAGAAACAAAAATGTAGGAGATGATATATTTTTAAAAAGTTAGAATCTTAAATGTTTTTTTTGTCATCTTCTCTAGATTTAAACATAAAGAGAAAAATGATATGCTGGATTAATGCAGGAAATGACGAGTCACGCATCAAATGGCGCTTTAGAAGTTATAAAAAGCAACAAAAATGAATAAAATGCCAAAGTTTCAAGGTGAGTCTAATGAAAGTTGTTGTAGAACGGTGGAGAAGTGGTGGTAGGGTCATGGTGAGCTATGGCAGTGACGTCAGAGTTGAGTCGCGGGAGGTGGTGTGGTCACGAATTTGGTTGTGATGGTTGTATGACTTAAAGGAAACACAGACCAAAACAGTGGAGAGAAGGAAGAAGATGTTTCAAGATGGGTTTTTGAATGTGCAATTTTGGTATTTATCAAGCCTTAGAGGTCAGATCGAAGATGTATATTTACGGAGGACATGTCTAAAAAGGCAGAATAACTGTCCTAGGTATTATCGGAGGTAAACCGAAGCTATAATCGGCATTGCTTCTTAGACATGCTTACATGAACACAAAAATATGTATGTGAAGGTAAATTTAGAAGAGTACGCGAAAATCAGATTATGATGAGAGCACAATGCATAGAATCTACATCAGCTGACATTTTATAATTCCAATATAAAATTTAAAGATAACTATAAAACAATCGGTCAATATTAAAATTTTAATTAGTTTATGGTTTGGTTGGCAAGTAAAGACCGATTTATCAACNTATATATATATATATATATATATATATATATATATATATATATATATTTTTTTTTTAAAGGAATAAAAAATATAAATTAATATTATATTTTGTAAACAATAAACTAAATATTTAAAATATATTAATTTCTATTTATTTGCATACCCCGCCTGTAGGGCGGGTTGATCACTAGTTGTTATAAATACATAACTATTCCAAAAAATTGGTTAAAAATGAATTTACGATAGATACACTAAATTTTTAACGAAAGTAAATGCTATAATTAATTAGCATTTATGGTTTTGTTTAAATTTGTAAAAAAAATTGTTTGACATTAAAATAAATATATTTGTTACCATAAATGTAGTGATATCTCCTTTTTCGCGCACAAACTCATGTTTTCTTATTTTATTGTTACCATAAAGAAATTGCTTCTTTTGTATTTAATGATATTTATTGGTGACCAAATTTGAAAATAAAAAATATATTATTTTATAAATATGATAAAATCCCAGGAATAGAATTTTAAATTATCAAAATAAGATCATGCTTTAATAGTATAGATGATCAATTAACAAAAAATTATACAGTTTTGCTCCATTTCGGTATTCAGCCCCGTTAATATTGTCTGGCTGATTAGTAGATAAAGCTTAATTTAACATCGCCTTGAGCTTAATTAAGACGATGTTTTTAGGGAAGTTCCGATAACTGAAACACTTGTATTATCCCAACATCCACACCAGATTCCACCACGTGGCGACTTTCTCTTCTGTTTTCCCTTAAAATCTGCGTTTTAAAAAGTTTGTTATTTTCTTGTTGCCTGTCAAAATAAATAAAATAAAAATAAGACTAAGTTTATTATTATAATAACTTTTATGTTCAAATCAAAACTTCCATGTTTAGTGAAATCACGTAACCTTCACCGTTTCTATAAATCAAAACACTTCTTCGCTGGATCACAAACAAACAAAACAACCAAACAATCCTATAAAACCATTCCTCTTAAATCCTTTTAACAACACAAATAAAGTTTTTGCCAAAGAAAAAACACAAATAAAGTTTTTTTCCTTTGTTTAATCTTTCGCTAAGTCTCGTGAACGATGGTGTCTAAGAACGTTTTGGTAACCGGCGGCGCTGGATACATCGGAAGTCACACAGTTCTTCAACTGCTTACCGGCGGTTACTCCGCCGTAGTTGTCGATAACCTCGACAATTCCTCCGCTGTTTCTCTCCAGCGCGTGAAGAAACTCGCCGCCGAGCACGGCGAACGCCTCTCCTTCCACCAGGTTCGGTGAATCTCGTTTTCTTCTAGCCTTCTAGAGGCTATGTAACGTGTGACTGAATAATTTCTAATAATTTAGGGTTAACGACATTTTGGATTGTGGTTTGACTTGTTAAACATCTATTTGACTACTAAAGGAGGCGGTTTCTTTTATTTATTTATTTTTATGGTAAAGAGGCATAAATTCTCGGAATAAAGATCTGTTTTCGAAGATTCTTTTATATTGCAGAGCTCTAACTTATTTTGTTATTTTATTTCAGTAATTATCAGCAATTTTTAATGGAATTTTGCTATTGCTGTTTTTTAAAAAAAGTTTGATGTTTCTAAATATAAAGTATTTTAATTATGTTAATATTATTGTTTGAAGTTTATCATATAACTGATCGAATTATTCTAGATTAATATTCTAAATAAAGATTTTCTTAATTTTTGTATGTTTTAGTCAAAATCTTAAATTGTTTTTTAAAAAGGCAAAATTTTATATATTATGAAGCAAAGAAAATAATGTTTTAAGAGAAAATTAATGATTTGGGAATCAACTTGTCAGTACCATGTGACAGAGTAAAATAATATTTATCTTTGTACTTCAGCAAAGTTCTGTTCTGTCTGAAACTGGATTGACATTTGTTGAGTTTGTATTGTTTTGTTTCATTAGCATCAGAAGATCTCTTGGATCAAGAGTTCTTTAAATCTTCATTGTTTTCTTTTTATTTTATTGCAGGTTGATCTCAGGGATAGACCTGCCCTTGAGAAGATCTTCTCAGAAACAAAGTACGATAAAGAGAAAAAAAACATCTTCTATCTTTTTCATTTTATCACCAATAATGATTTTGGTTTATGCATATGATTGGGTTTAAGTTTATTGATGAACGTGGAATTATTTCTAT
Source organism: Sinapis alba (assembly GCA_012274485.2). Classification (NCBI taxonomy): domain Eukaryota; kingdom Viridiplantae; phylum Streptophyta; class Magnoliopsida; order Brassicales; family Brassicaceae; genus Sinapis; species Sinapis alba. Next base: position 230,932 of record MU105794.1, on the reverse strand, counting down.
GGACAGGTTTGATGCAGTGATACACTTTGCTGGACTTAAAGCAGTCGGTGAGAGTGTAGACAAGCCTTTGCTGTATTATAATAACAATCTTGCTGGGACTATTACGCTTTTGGAAGTTATGGCTCAACACAACTGCAAAAATGTATGATTTTTTTCCAACCACATGTCTTCTCATTTGAAACCATTTATCTATTTCTTTGTTTAATCTCTTGATTGTTTTCCAGCTTGTGTTTTCATCATCAGCAACTGTGTATGGCTCACCAAAAGAAGTTCCTTGCACAGAGGAGTTTCCAATCTCAGCATTGAACCCATATGGAAGAACAAAGGTGGACTATTTTTTAACCAAAACCCACTTGAATTTTCAGGTTAATTAAGTGAATCTTAAGTTATGGATCTTTATTTGTTTGTTTGGTTTACTGTAGCTATTCACTGAGGAGATCTGTCGTGATGTATATGGCTCTGACCCGGAATGGAAGATCGTATTGCTTAGGTATTTCAACCCTGTTGGTGCACATCCTAGTGGTGACATTGGTGAAGATCCTCGGGGTATTCCAAACAATCTCATGCCTTTTGTACAACAAGTCGCTGTTGGAAGGAGACCTCATCTCACTGTCTATGGAAATGACTACAATACAACAGATGGAACAGGGGTACGCATGTCTATCTTTATGTTTTTCTTTTTCATTAAAAAGTGAAGAGTTTTTCTACATTTTGATCTCATATTCTCTCTCTTTTTTTTTCTGTTTTACTCAGGTTCGAGATTACATTCATGTAATGGATTTAGCTGATGGACACATAGCCGCTCTGCGTAAGCTAGAGGATTGCAAAATCGGTATGATGATATTAACAACTCCTTTTTGTTTCTCTTCTCCACTCTGAACCATACTCAAATAACTCTCTTTGTGTGTTCTATTTTAGGTTGTGAAGTGTACAATCTTGGAACTGGAAATGGAACATCTGTTCTTGAAATGGTTGATGCCTTCGAGAAAGCATCAGGAAAGGTAAACAACACCATGGTTTCTTTTGTGTCTTGGATTCTTGATCATGTTTTGTGTCCTGTTTATGCTTAAGTTTGGAACTTGTTCTCTATGTTTTCTGGATCAGAAAATCCCTCTGGTGACCGCCGGACGTCGTCCGGGAGACGCTGAAGTTGTTTATGCCTCAACGGAGAGAGCAGAAAGTGAATTAAACTGGAAGTAAGTTTCATTTCTTTAGTCATCCATTAACATGACTTGAAAGAAGTGTCTTAACATTGAGTTGGGGTTTATAACAATGCGCAGGGCCAAATACGGGATTGAGGAGATGTGCAGGGACTCGTGGAACTGGACTAGTAATAATCCTTATGGATATGATTCCTCTGATGCCTGAAGATTTCTCATTAACCCTCTTTTAATATTCTTCTTTTCTTTAACTTATCCGTCTACCTATACCATATGTTAAAAAAACTCACACGAAAAAAATGAAGCTGATTTTAATAATATATTGAAGTTGTGTAATCTTATCATTATTATTAAAAAATATTGTAATGATAAAAACTCACAGGAAAAAAGAAGAAGCTGATTTTAAGAAAATATTGAAGTTGCGTTCGCGTATTATTATTATTAGGCTTTGAATGGTAACCAAGGGAATGATGATGAATACAACATTCCTTAATATTCTTTAAAATATTTACCATTCATGAGTAATATTTTTTCTTTTTCATTTCTCCTCGTTCCTTTTTTTTGTAGAAAATTAAAGAGTAAATTTGTTCCTTATATTAATCAAAAAAAAAAAAAAAATTGTTCCTTATAAATTTTGATAAAAAAAATCATTATTCCTCAACATTCTCAAAATTTTATTCTTACTCATTCTTTTCTTATTTATTCATAATGTTCCTATCATGGTTAACAATTACACCCTCCTTACTGTTTCAAGTGATCAGTTTGTAATTTTAGTCGGTGTAATTTGTTTTCCTGATCTAAAAACCTGTTAACAAAGAAACAAAACTCTTGTTCATTGTAACCGAGTTCAAAGAAAGGCAAGCTATAAACAAACGATATCAAACTTGTTACCAACTTAGAAAGCAAATGCTTATGTTTATACGGCAAAAAGCACCTAGAAGCGGATACGACGTCGTTTTCGAGTCGACATCATACAGAGTTGAAATGTCTCTTTCCGACGCTTTGAAGTCTGAGCCTCCCCCACAACACTCTCTTCCGCCATTAACTCCTTTTATAAACATCACAACGCTGTGACACTAACGGACCTCCAGATCTGAATCCGCCTCTCAAGGTTCGTCAATTTTCAATTCATCCTTTTTTGTTTGTCTCTGTGATTGGATATCGGATAATATCGTTTCCTTAGATCGAACTTGTGTTCTCCTAATTCATAGGGATAACACATTGCTTACAAAAAAAACATTTTTTTTGAAAATGTTTATCAGTCTAGTTGTGTCCCTTCTAACTTACTACGATTAGGGTTCTTCAGGATTTTAGACTGGGATATGACATGTGACTTCTTATGTTTAATTGTGCATGAATATCACCGACACGTGCTGTTTCTATGTCTTAGGCTTTCCCAGATTAGAGTTACAGTGGAGGAGGAAAAGGAGTAACAATGATTTGCGAGAGAGATGATTTCAGCCTCACTGGCCCATTACACTTAACATCTGTAGATTGGTCTCTATCTTTCTCTCCTTCTTCTCTTTTGTTTGAAAACAGATTATTTGCGTTCATGTAAGAGCTAGATACTGTTTTGGTACCATTGGTTTAGGGCTAAACCTGCTTTAACATTAAGATAGTTTTTCTGTGGTCTTGATTCTGCAGGGCTAATGAACACCATAGGCGATCAGTAGCTGCCTCTTTGGTCCAAGGAATCTATGTAGCCGAGCGTGACCGTCAGCTACAAAGGGAAGGTCCCGAACTAGCTTTATCTCCACTATGGTCTGAGTTTTTCCATTTCCGCCTCATTCGCAAGCTTGTAGACGACGCTGATTTCTCCATATTCGGAGGAATCTACGAGTACAAACCGCCTCAACCGTCTTCTAATACTGTCAAGTCCCAAGAACTGAGTCCGCGTTTCGTGATTGCGTTCAGAGGAACCGTTAACAAAGCGGACTCTATCTCCCGCGACATCGAGTTAGACATCCACATCATTAAAAACGGGCTGCACACTACCACACGGTTTGAGATAGCTATGCAAGCTGTGAGAAACATGGTGGCTTCGGTTGGTTGTTCGAATGTTTGGCTTGCTGGCCATTCTCTTGGTGCTTCCATGGCTTTGCTTACCGGGAAAACCGTCGCTAGAACCGGTGTTTTGCCTGAGTGTTTCGCCTTTAATCCGCCTTTCTTGTCTCCTCCTATCGAAAGAATCAAAGATAAGAGGATCAAACACGGGATACGTATCGCAGGTAAACTACATTCTAGTCTTCTAGAGAGACCCGAAAAAAACAAAACAACCATTACATATTAAACCAGAATCTCTACCTCTTTCATATTGACTCTAGCTATCTATAATGCAGGCAGTGTGATCACAGCTGGACTTGCTCTAGCCAAAAAAGCCACCCAACAAGTCAGCCAAAACCACCGTGCATTACCAGCACCACCCGACCCGTTTGCCGCCTTGTCCGACTGGTTTCCACGGCTTTACGTCAATCCCGGAGACCACTTGTGCTCGGAGTTTATCGGTTACTTCGAGCACCGAAACAAGATGGAGGAAATAGGAGCCGGTTTTGTAGAGAGGTTAGCAACACAGCACTCGTTGGGCGGTTTGGTGATGGATGTTGTGAGCGGAGGGAAGAACACTGAAGCACCGGTTCATCTGATTCCGACGGCTGTTTTAACGGTTAACATGAGTTCGTCGAGAGATTTTAAAGAAGCTCATGGGATTCACCAGTGGTGGAGGGAGGACAAGATATTCGAGACCAAAATCTACCAGTACAAGTAATTGATAAATCAAAATCGGGTTAACCGGTATGTATGTTAAACCAAAACTTGAAGTTTCCAAGAAAATATATTGGTGTTTCGATCTCATAAGCTGACTCAAGAATACGACGTTCGAAACCAAAATCGACCTGTAAAAGTGATTACTCAATAAAAAATACTCCTAAGTTTTCACACTTATTTACATTTTCATTGCCACTAAAAATTAAATAAACTATTTATCTAAATGTTTGTCTTTTTCACTTAAATTTATATATTTTCTTTAAGTTTCTTATTTTAGTACTTATCTTTTCCAATTTATTTATTATGTTTTAATGCTTACTAGATGATGTCCCACACCTTGTACGGATTAATATATACTCAACCAAATTTAGTTTTAATATAAATTTTTATTTAAATTTAAATTATTTAATTAATTTAAAATATTAAATTAATCTGAATATATAATTTGACTTTTTTATTACAACGAGACTTAGATAGTAACTTATTAACTGCAAAATCTTTTATTTCTTCTGTCATCAAACCTTACATGTAAAAAATAATCATCATAATAACCTAAAAATCTAAAAAAATAATCATCATAATAAACAAAGTTTTATTAATATTTAAAATAACATAAAAATATAAATCTACAAAAGAAAACCATAATTATTAATTATCAGTAAAGCGTATGAAAACAAACCTTTCTACATCACATATTAATATACTGATTGATTATTTTATATAAATTTTCTATTCTTCAAAGTCTATAGTAACACTTATTAACAAATTCTACAATAATTAAAAATATACTTCTTTTTACAAAAAAATTATTAAATAATATTAATAAATTATATATCTCTAGTAAAAGTTAATTTTTGAATTATAACAATAAGAAATTGCGTTTTTTGGACTCACATGGTCACAACTTCTGATTGGTAAGTTAATATTAATAATTATCCTGAATATAATAAAAATATTTATTAAATAATCACTAAAATTGTTTAAAATTAACAATTATTATTTTTAATTAAAACTAATAACTAAACTTAAAATCAAAGAAAATATGTCGAATATGCTTCTAAACACTAATAAAAATATGAAAATAATCAAAATAATATTATAAAATTTAATATTACTAAAGTAAATGTAATATAAACATATCTATATAATTATTTCTAAAATTAATAATTATCATGAATATAATAAAAATATTTATTAAATAATCACAAAAAATATTTTAAAACTAATAATTCAAAACTTATTAATCTAAACTGATGACTAAAAATAAAATCATGAACTAATAATTCAAAATATATTAATTAAAACTAATGATTAAACTTAAAATCTTCGAAAATATGACACATAAGCTTTTAAAAATTAATAAAAACATAACAAATAAGAAAAATAATGTTATACAGCTTAATATTACTAAAGTAAATATAAGATGAGCATATCTATATATAAAATTATTACTAAAATTAATAGTTATACTGAATATAATAAAAAATATTTATTAAATAATCATTAAAATTGTTTAAAATATAACAATTCAAAATTTTATTATTTTAAACTAATGACTAAACTTAAAATTATGAAAAATATGACACATAAGTTTCTAAAAACTAATAAACATATGACAAATAATCTAAATAATATTATGCAATTTAATATTACTAAAGTAAACATAAGATGAATTTATCTATATAATTATTTCTAAAATTAATAATTATCCTCAATATTAGAAAAATTATTTATTAAATAATAACCAATTTTTTAAAAAAGCTTATTAATTAAAACTATTGACTAAATTTAGAATCATGTAAAATATGACACATAAGCTTCTAAATAAGCTTCTAAATAAAAATAACAAATAAACAAAATAATATTATTTCTAAAGTAAGCATAATATGAACATATCTATAAAATTATTGCTAAAATTAATAATTATCATGAATATAGTGAAAATATTTATTAAATAATCATTAAAATTGTTTTAAAACTAACAATTCAAAACTTATTAATTGAAACTAATGACTAAACTTAAAATCATTGACTAATAATTCAAAAACTTAAAATCATGGACTAATAATTTAAAAACTCAAAATCATGGAAAATATGACACATAAGATTCTAAAATTAATAAAAACGTGATAAATAAGCAAAATAACCTAAAATTATGGAGAACATGACAACTAAGCCAAATCACTTCTTAAATAATAGTATAGATAGTTATGTATATTATATAATCTTAAAGTATAAATAGTATTAATATAAAATTTTTAAATAAAATTAGAGAATTAAACTAGAAATATAACGTTAAATATGCATAAGTTCGGTTATCTTCGAATATCTATTCGGGTTCGGATATTACTCGTTCGGGTTCGAATATTCAATCTCTCATAATTCAATACCCATGCGGGGCATGGGTATTTTGCTACTTCAGTTTGGATTTTAGTTCGGGTTTTTGGGGTCGAGTTTGGATACGGATTCAAATATCGGTTAAAATGCTCACTATATATATTTACATCTATGTTAACGCATAAAAAAACTTTCTACACAAATATATAAAATTCAAAAATGTTTTTTCTACATAAATATATAAAATTCAAAAATGTTTTTAATATATATTATACGAATTTGTATCAAATAAAGATTTCAAATTTATATATATAATATAAATTATTAGACATAAAATATATGTTTTAACACACAAACAAATTATTTTTAAAACTACAAAACATTTTAGTTACATCATTTAATAAAAAAAACGCAAACTTAATATCCGCGCTGGCGCGCGGATCCGGATCTAGTCTATATTATTAAAAGAGAAGTACAAAATAAAAATACCCCTTAAATTTCCAAATTATTTACACTAAAATGCCATTGAGCTATTTATTGAATTATATCTTTTCCTCTTTTAACGATAGAAATTTCTTAAGTTGATTATTAACTTCAAAATATTCGGCATTTAGAACTTGGTTTTATTTAGTGTATTATCAATGCAATCAATGTAATATTTCTATCGGCTTTAACGCCATGCCAATGTCTAAGCATGAAAAATTATGAAACCATAAATCTTCTGCATTCTCCAACTCATTTTCAGCTCCACGCATAGCTAAAGATTAAACCATAAATATGCTACATTCTCTTTCTCATTTTCTTCTAGCTTGGTTCTTAAACATGTACAAACAAAGCGAATTTTATTAATCGACACTTGTCTATATTAATTCATACAAGTATAATTCATATCTATGTAAACACAATAACGATACATGCAGTATTTGAACAAAATATATAATAAAATCTGTTTAACCAAACTTAAATCCATTCATTCAATATGACCAGAATCTTTTAATAACAATAAAATCCACAAAGTTAAACACAAAAAGATTTCAACTAATTAGAGGATAAAACCTTAGAAGCCTAAATCAATTATTTTGTTTCTATTGTCGTATATCCCATTTACAAACTATTGATTTATGAATACACAATCTTTAAGAACATTCTCTATTATTGAAAATTGAATCAGAAAAATCATGCTTATTCCTTTTGGGGGGAGGGGATATGCATACTTCTTATAATTTAGTTTACCTATAAATGAAATTCTATAACTGATTTAATGTAGCATTGATTTAACATATACGATATTTGTTCTTATACTATTGCATTTTTATGCTCATACTTAAACCGGAAATAAAATACTTGGATCAAAACAACGATAAAATATACGGATCGAAAACAATGATCAAAATAACCATTTAAACTTTCAGCTCTAACAAAGGTAAAAAAAACTCTGATCAAAATATAAATATAAAGTTATATTCATTTGAACGGTAAAATATAAATATTTAATTTATATAATATATAAATAAAATAGAAATTAATCTGTTAATACATTATTTTGTGCATATTTCATATAAATAATAGCCAATGTAAATTCAATACAATAAATATAATAAAAATGTGAGATTGATAGTTCAAAAAAAAAATATCCAATATAAACTATAAATTGTTGTGTTTAAAAATATCATATTAGACAATTATTTAATATGGATCAAAATATATATATCTATATTATTAAAACTGAAGCACATTTCAGATTTGTTTGAAAACATGTATAACAATTAAAAAATATTTGTTTGGAAATATAGATAACAGTTTTAAAAAAGAGGTTTATTTGGAAATATGGATAACAATATAAAAAGAATAAATGTTGTTTGGAAACATGGATAACAATATATTAAGAAAAAGAAAGTAATGAACTTATGTTATTAAGAAAGATTGGAAGTCCATTATATTATGAGAAACTATCTATCTGGTACTTATTCGGGTTCGTTCTATATGGGTTTCAGATTTCTGGAGTCAAAGATTTTGATCCCATTTGGATATTTATAATTTCATTCGGGTTTGATTCGGATCTTTGCGGGTTGGCTAACCCATTTAAATTATTTTTAAAATTCATTATATACTTTAAATTTCTCAAAATCAATTAACAAAATAATATATAAAGTATAAATTTGAATAACATATAACAAAATACCTAAACTTAACATATAAATTCGCTTGGTTTAAATATTTTGATAGAGAATCAATAATTATTTTAAGTAATTTTGGTGTTTTTAGTATAATTTAACTATTTTTTAGATATTTACTACTGACATGTGTATATATTTCAAGTATTTAAACCAGCTTAGAAGTATCATATATATTCTAGATGTTTTTATATACATTAAATCTAAAAATAATTAATATATATAAGTATATAAATCTATTTCAGATACATTCAGGCACCTGGAATATTTTGGTTCAGATCGGATTCGGTTTCGTTTTTCTAAATACCAAAATTTTAAATAATTCAGATATTTAATTAATTTTGGTTCGAGTTTAGTACTACTTTTTCAGATCAGGATCAGTTCGGTTCTTCGAATTTGGATATTTTATCCTACCCCAATATTAACATGAAAAATAAATAGTAAAATATTTTGAAAATATACACCCGCGCGGGTCAAAATCTAGTTAGTATTAAAACCCTATTAACCGGTATGTATGTTAAACCAATACTTGATCTTTTCTTACCTTCTTTCCGGTTTAGCCGGTTCAATTTATCGCAGTCCTTTTATAAATAAAAGTTTTCTCGTCGTCTTGATCTTGTAAGCTGATTTAACACGACGACGTTTTCTTAATCTCCCTAACTAACTCCACTCGCACTTTCCCGCTCTCGTCAGAGAGAATGTCGATCAAACTCCTCGTTCTTGTTTTCTCTGCTCTGATAATCTTCACGAGACCTAAACTGATCGTCGATCATCACTCATCTTCAAGAATCTCTCCGTTTCCGTCCAAATCTTATCCGATTCCTCCGTTCATACCTCCGTTTCCGCAGCACACGGCCCAGTCTCCGGTGGTGGAGACATCCTTTCCTCGTGTACCGGCGTTGTTCGTGTTCGGAGATTCCTCTGTAGATTGTGGAACTAACAACTTTCTTGGGACCTTGGCGAGAGCAGATCGGCTTCCGTACGGCAGGGATTTCGATACGCATCAGCCAACGGGGAGGTTTAGCAATGGGAGGATCCCCGTTGATTTTCTAGGTTAAAGTTTCTCCCCTCTACTCTAATCTCAATTTCTTTGTTCCTAGTATCAAGAATCATCTGCTCTTTAGTTGATTTGTTAGACTGAATCATAGTTTTGTGTGTGTTAATTGCAAATCATGTGAACAGCTAATCGTCTAGGCTTACCATTCGTTCCTAGCTATCTTGGACAATCTGGGACTGTGAAAGACATGTTTCAAGGCGTTAACTATGCATCAGCCGGTGCAGGGATCATCTTGTCTAGTGGATCCGAATTAGTAATACTCAAAAATTTCTCAAATTTCAAGTCTTTTTCGAGTTCACTTGAGAATCCCTGTGGGAACTTTCCGTTGCAGGGCCAGCGGGTTTCATTTGCAATGCAGGTTGAGCAGTTTGTGGATACCTTCCAGCAGATGATACTGAGTATTGGGGAGGAAGCTTCAGATCGTCTTGTCTCCAACTCGGTTTTCTACATATCGATTGGAGTGAATGATTACATACATTTCTACATCAGAAACATCTCAAGTGTTCAGAGTCTCTATTCTCCATGGCTCTTTAATCAGTTCTTGGCTTCCAATATGAGACAGGAACTCAAGGTTAGACTTTGTTTCTTTGTTTTATATTTCTACTCTTGGTGGTGATGATAGTCTGTAGCAACAAATAAGTATGATTCTAACTCAAAGCCCCATAAAAAATGAATGATTTTAAAGTTACACAAAACAAGGCGCTTATATACAAGATCAAACCACAACCCTTGTTCTGTTTTGGATCTCTGAATGGTATCTGAAAGCTCTTGAAGCTGAATATTTGATTACCCCCCAAGATCATCTGAGTTATGAATACTTTCGTCTTTATTGGGTTATATATCATCCTTTGATCTCACCAATAAGTGAAGTTTTCCGTCTGTTTCACAGACCTTGTACAATGTCAAAGTGAGGAGGATGGTGGTGATGGGGTTGCCACCGATTGGCTGTGCACCGTACTACCTCTGGAAATACAGGAGCAAGAACGGAGAATGTGCAGAAGACGTGAACAGTATGATCATGGAATCCAACTTCGTCATGAGGTACACTGTAGATCAGCTTAACCGTGAGCTTCCAGGCGCATCCGTTATATACTGCGATGTCTTCCAAAGCGCAATGGACATCCTCAAGAACCACCAGCTCTACGGTAAGCAACAACTACAATACCACTTCCATCTCAATTCTCACTTCAGACAAAGATTTTGCTTTCGTAACAAGATAACCTTATGATCGATCCCACTATGTTTGGAACTCTTAAGTTATATACTGCGAGTTTTCTAAGAGTGGCGTAATATAGAGTTTTCTGATGAACTTGGCGCCCTTGTGAAAAAGACTTCTCAGAGGTTTGGTTTGATCTTAGTTGTGTGTTTTGTGGTCAGGTTTTAATGAGACGACGGAGGCGTGTTGTGGGCTAGGGAGGTACAAGGGATGGCTTCCGTGCATCGCGCCGGAGATGGCTTGCTCTGACGCCGCCGGACATCTTTGGTGGGACCAGTTTCATCCTACAGACGCCGTGAACGCCATCCTCGCGGACAATGTATGGAATGGTCGCCATGTGGACATGTGTTACCCAACTAACCTAGAGGCGATGCTTCATGCTTAAATCAACTGAGGAGGAAAAGCAATTTGCACATATAAGAACATATTGACTTTTGTCACATAGTTTATCATATATTTTCGTTTAGGAGGAAAAGAAAAACTGTGGGGTCTTCCTGACTTGATATGAAAGTACGGGATTGAGAAGCAAACAATTAAAAGATGAAACATTTACACAATAGGTCACATTACCTCTTCTTTATTACATTTTAGGACACTTTTCTATCCTAAGACACTTTTTCTTAACTTTCCCTTGTCTTCTAACCTATCTCCTTAACTAATTTAGTTACATCCTTTAAAAAAATATATTTAACTAAACTTGCATCAATTAATAAAGTCATCTGAATTGCTATAAACCATTGATTTAATTACATATTGGATGGTTAAGATTTGTTCAGTCTCTCTTTCTTCCATGAATCTCAGCCGTCATCAACACCATCTCAGTCTTCGTCAAAACTTTCTATCGCGTATATGTTTAATTCACGAGCTTGGATGTGGGTAACTCTAACAAAGGTGAGTTTCTTTCTATGAGCCGCTGCACTCGTCGTCCGTCAAGCTCCGGGAAAAGTTTCTCGTGCTGCCATATATCTTGTTTTCTTCTTCATTTTGTTTAATTTTACCACCGGCAAATCAAAGTTAACAAATCAACACGAAATCAAGAGTAATAAGACCAATTCAAATGATTTGAGGCTGTCTTTTATTTTGTTCATGCCAATGAGCTAAGAATCATAACCAAAGTTAATATACACATTTATCCGTTTTTGTAATAAGTCTAAAAACTGATTTTTCATTAATAAGTAACTAGTCTCAATTTTTGTTAATTTCCTTGGCCCTGATTTAATGTTCACCTCGGTAATTAGTATTCCTTAGGTTTTATTAATCATGTGTAGATATAGATGTTTGTGAATCAGTGTACATATAGATATACGTACTTGTGTACATTCTAAATATACAAGTAGATGTTTATTAATTAAGTGTGCATGTAATGTGTATATATTTGTGAAAATCATCAAAATAAACCATATGTTAGGTAAAAAATATCCAAGTATACCTTTGTAAACTAGTATACAAATGGATATTTGGTGTACATGTGTACAATAAAACATAGTATACATGTGAATCTTTGTACATGTGGATAGTGAAATTTTATGTACATCATATCATATATATATATAAGTATATAACTACATATAAAAAGTCAGTAACTATATCTTTAGAAACTATATCTTATAAAAAATGAATTAGTAAAAATGAAAAATCAATATATCATGTCCACACATGTACACATGTACATATATAACTTTCAGGTACACATGTACATCATTTAAGGTGTACATGTTTAGCCAAATCTGCAAAATATAGTTTTATATGTCATTCGATGGTTTTATATGCCATTTCATCATGAACATGTTTTACCTTGTATCCAAAAGATGGTTTTATGTCATATCATGCCTGCAAAAGATGGCTTTGACATGCCTTCAAAAAACATCTTTTACATTTATGTTTGTTTGTTTGCTTGTCTATGTAAATGTTTTCAATTTGCTTCATGGATCTTAAGTTATTCTATTTATTGTTGTACATAACATATGTTCTTTTCCTTTTTAATATAATTTGAGTTTTTGTCATTAACTATTATATTACTGAAATTTAAACAGAGTTAATAACATATTAAAAAAATCGTTTACACAATTATCTTGAGTTTTTCATATATCTCCACAACATGTACACTATAATTTCTAGGTACACATGGACATCGTTTAAATTGTACACTATCGTTAGTATCCATGTGTACAAGATTTTAATGTGTACACAAGTCCACCATGCACACATATATTCAATTACAACCAAAACCCAAAACTACATATCACTAGTTCGTTCTTGACATCTGATAGGGGCTGGATAAGTTGCAACGGAGAATATGAGGTGATAGCATTGATGGAGATGAGTTACAAAGCACAAAACGGAGGAAGCTTGGTCACAGTGATTTCATGGCGAATGAGGAAGATAGAGACGTGGTGATGATCACCTATGGTGTTGTTGTGGCGGAGGAGAGACTCACTTAATCTTTGTCATCTTCATTGTTCCATCGAAAATATCTCTCTTTATTTGTTTGTTTTCGTCTCGTCATCTTCTCCGACGACGTTTTTGTCGTTACCAATAAAAATTTTCTCGAACTTACTTTTTTAATTTCGATAACTGTAAAATTCATAAAATAATATTTTATGTCTGAAAGTAGATGAAAACAAATTAATAATCAAAACTAATTTAATATTATTTTGGGTTTACCACAAAAATATTTTCAAAATTCNGGTACCAATTTTCCTGTGATTCATAGGTGGGCATGAAGTTTTCACTTTCTGTTTAATGTGGACAATTTACGTAAACTTACCAATAAACTGAGCCCAACGTTGCAAAACTTATCAAAGTTAACTTGAAACCGAGATCTTTTAAGAGTGATTTGCACCCAGAAACACTTTATGTCTTTTATTTACAGAGCAGGTCACTTATTGCTACATAGGTAGTTTTTTACATGAGTGATTTACACTTAAAGTCACTTTATGACTTTTTATTACATCACAGATCACTTATTACTACTCAGACACTTTTACTAACCAACATTACTAACTACTCGTATATACTACTAAAGACAAGTAACTAAATGAATTTCTTTTATTATTCCCTCTAATTTTCTTTTGAAACATTTACATTATAGATCACTTTTCAACATATTAATAACACGTTAGGTCACTTCTAGCTACTGGCACACTTTTTAGATGACTTGGCATACTTTTCTTAACTAAACCTTTAGTTTTCAACTAAATAGTTTAACTACAATTATCACCTACAAAAACTAAATGCACAGCTATACATTATTAAAGGAGATTAAACTCCAGCCGTTAATTTTTATTAAAATCAATGGTCCTAGTATGTCCACCATATACTGATTTTATCTTTACCAAAAAAATTTCTCCTCTGTCTTTGGTGGATCTCCGGCAGCGACCTAACAAACATTCACAAGAAGGGAGGGAGGCAAATGGTTCCCACAACAACCTCACGGTGAGCTTGAACAAATAGAGAATGAGGGAGGTTCCCACGGCTACCATTACTGTGGGGTGTGGGTTAGTGTTTCCGATTACAGCCAGATTCTCCTCCACGGCTCCACTTTGCACCGACTTCGATGTTGCATGTATTCATTCTTATGCTCACATCGGGATTCACGAAGAAATGAACAAGGTACTTTCAATCTCTTTTTCTTCTTTTTCCCCATTTTGTCTATAGTTATTATGTTATGAGAGGCTTGAAATTGAAAGATAGAATTCAATTCTCTTTAGTTTTGAAGTTAACCATTACTGCTCTATTGTCTTATCGCATGGAAGATTCTAAAAAACTGTGGATGTTTATGTTTTGTGGCCAGAGAACAAATACACCATTGAGATTGATTGCAATTCCAAATTTGAAGGACTTGGGTTCCTAATTAAGAAAATTAAATGATAATTGGCATGTTGGCGGAGACGCTCCGTTTATTTTTTCTCGGTTGAATGAAAAAGGTTGAAAATTGAACTTGTAGGAATCTTCCATTATTGAGGTATTCCTCTATATTTTTGGTTTGGTTTAGACACACATGATTTCTTACAAATGTTGCTTGTGGTTTAGAAAATTGAGCTTCTAGGAATCTTCCATTATTGAGGTAAGTGCTATATAATATTATGATTCAGCTTGATGAAGTGTGCATAATGTTAGTCTCTACTGAGTTATGCTTTTTATATTTCTTTTTCGAAAAGGTAAGCCACGAGTTATGACATTATACTTAAATTTACCTCAAACACTAGTTAACCCAAGCACTGCAGCAAGTAGCCAACAAATGTTACAGCGGATATGAGGCATCATCCATAAGAATATCTTCAAGGCTAAGGAATTATTTAAGGATGACGCTATCAAATGGCCTGCACTTGTATGTTATGTATTTTTCCTAGAAACAAAAGGTTTAACTGTCACTTAGTTCTTTGATTATCGTTGAATAGCTAATGTTGTTTTATTGGTTGATCTTTTAAATAAGAAGAGATTTGTGAGTTTGTGGGTTTACTAATCTAGATGTACATGTGGATTTTATAAACCACTGTACATTTGGACAGTAAAATGGTATATTGTACACGTGGACAGTAAAATGGTATATTGTACATGTGAAAACCCAATTAGCTATACAAATTTTAAAACTCATAAATGTATTTTATAAAGTGTAAATGTCTACTTGAGATTTAAGTATTGTTATATCATGATAAAGTGTACATGTGGATAGTAGTGAATCTCTGTACACTCGGATATTACCAAACCAATGTACACGTGGATAGTGTTAAAACGATATTTAGGTATGAATCTAACATAACAAGCTACAGTCATGCTACATTGAAAAGACAATAAAAAACTTGCATAATATAACTATTATAAGACCAAGAACCAGAAGCACAGAAGAATACGATGACACTAAAAATTACCAAATTGTTTATGTTCATTAGACCTTCAAACTTAAAGATCTTTCACATATATAGACACATTTTTCACACAGAGACATATAACTAAATTCTCATAAAAAAAACAAAAACTAGTAGTTTCAAAACGGTGGTTTAACGGTGGTTTTGACGGTGGTGGTGGTTTGACGGTGGTGGTGGAAGCAAGGAGAGACATCATTGATGTTGTATGTGGTGGTAATTTTTGTTGTTTCATTTTGTTTAAGAAAAAGAAAATTAGAGGGAATAATAAAAGAAATTCATTTAGTTACTTGTCTTTAGTAGTATATACGAGTAGTTAGTAATGTTGGTTAGTAAAAGTGTCTGAGTAGTAATAAGTGATCTGTGATGTAATAAAAAGTCATAAAGTGACTTTAAGTGTAAATCACTCAAAAGAAACATAAAAAACTACCTATGTAGCAATAAGTGACCTGCTCTGTAAATAAAAGACATAAAGTGTTTCTGGGTGCAAATCACTCTTTTCTTTTTCTTAAACAAAATGAAACAACAAAAATTACCACCACATACAACATCAATGATGTCTCTCCTTGCTTCCACCACCACCGTCAAACCACCACCACCGTCAAAACCACCGTTAAACCACCGTTTTGAAACTACTAGTTTTTGTTTTTTTTATGAGAATTTAGTTATATGTCTCTGTGTGAAAAATGTGTCTATATATGTGAAAGATCTTTAAGACTAACATTATGCACACTTCATCAAGCTGAATCATAATATTATATAGCACTTACCTCAATAATGGAAGATTCCTAGAAGCTCAATTTTCTAAACCACAAGCAACATTTGTAAGAAATCATGTGTGTCTAAACCAAACCAAAAATATAGAGGAATACCTCAATAATGGAAGATTCCTACAAGTTCAATTTTCAACCTTTTTCATTCAACCGAGAAAAAATAAACGGAGCGTCTCCGCCAACATGCCAATTATCATTTAATTTTCTTAATTAGGAACCCAAGTCCTTCAAATTTGGAATTGCAATCAATCTCAATGGTGTATTTGTTCTCTGGCCACAAAACATAAACATCCACAGTTTTTTAGAATCTTCCATGCGATAAGACAATAGAGCAGTAATGGTTAACTTCAAAACTAAAGAGAATTGAATTCTATCTTTCAATTTCAAGCCTCTCATAACATAATAACTATAGACAAAATGGGGAAAAAGAAGAAAAAGAGATTGAAAGTACCTTGTTCATTTCTTCGTGAATCCCGATGTGAGCATAAGAATGAATACATGCAACATCGAAGTCGGTGCAAAGTGGAGCCGTGGAGGAGAATCTGGCTGTAATCGGAAACACTAACCCACACCCNCTTTCAATTTCAAGCCTCTCATAACATAATAACTATAGACAAAATGGGGAAAAAGAAGAAAAAGAGATTGAAAGTACCTTGTTCATTTCTTCGTGAATCCCGATGTGAGCATAAGAATGAATACATGCAACATCGAAGTCGGTGCAAAGTGGAGCCGTGGAGGAGAATCTGGCTGTAATCGGAAACACTAACCCACACCCCACAGTAATGGTAGCCGTGGGAACCTCCCTCATTCTCTATTTGTTCAAGCTCACCGTGAGGTTGTTGTGGGAACCATTTGCCTCCCTCCCTTCTTGTGAATGTTTGTTAGGTCGCTGCCGGAGATCCACCAAAGACAGAGGAGAAATTTTTTTGGTAAAGATAAAATCAGTATATGGTGGACATACTAGGACCATTGATTTTAATAAAAATTAACGGCTGGAGTTTAATCTCCTTTAATAATGTATAGCTGTGCATTTAGTTTCTGTAGGTGATAATTGTAGTTAAACTATTTAGTTGAAAACTAAAGGTTTAGTTAAGAAAAGTATGCCAAGTCATCTAAAAAGTGTGCCAGTAGCTAGAAGTGACCTAACGTGTTATTAATATGTTGAAAAGTGATCTATAATGTAAATGTTTCAAAAGAAAATTAGAGGGAATAATAAAAGAAATTCATTTAGTTACTTGTCTTTAGTAGTATATACGAGTAGTTAGTAATGTTGGTTAGTAAAAGTGTCTGAGTAGTAATAAGTGATCTGTGATGTAATAAAAAGTCATAAAGTGACTTTAAGTGTAAATCACTCATGTAAAAAACTACCTATGTAGCAATAAGTGACCTGCTCTGTAAATAAAAGACATAAAGTGTTTCTGGGTGCAAATCACTCTTAAAAGATCTCGGTTTCAAGTTAACTTTGATAAGTTTTGCAACGTTGGGCTCAGTTTATTGGTAAGTTTACGTAAATTGTCCACATTAAACAGAAAGTGAAAACTTCATGCCCACCTATGAATCACAGGAAAATTGGTACCTAAATTTTTATGGCGTGCTACTAAATCATTCTCTAACTAAAAACTAATTTGAAATTTATACTATACTAATCCATATTTTGATCTAATAGGGATGACCTTAGTAAAAATTAGATAGTAGAATTTCCAAAATATATTTGTATGAGTAAGATTTTTGAAAAATAAAATAAATATTAGAGTTCAAAATTTGTTTTTTTTTTAAATATCTACAAAACAAATGTTGAGCTGCTAAAAACTGAAAAAGACAGTACCGGGAAGAAACATCATGGGTTACAAGGGTTATAAATAAGCCCTAAAAATCGTGAAAAGCCTCTTGGGCCACGACGTGGTATCCTTAACAGTGAAGGCTAATTTACGCACTTGGATAAACATACATGTCAAAGTTACAATAACACCCTTGAAACATAAGGCTAATTTCCTATAGTGACACACACATTTGCGATGGTCAGTTACGAAGTTGGAGACCCAAAACGCTTTTGCAAAACTCTCTTCTCCTCTTCCTCGTCTCGCCAATTCAATTTTAGGGTTTCGGCAGAAGAAGGCAATCGCTCCATAAAACCCTAATCCCGTCACCTTGTCAAGGTTTTTCTGTTCATTTTTACCAAGTTTCCATGTCGTATTGGTTGAAATCATCCCTACTAACTCTCTTGGTCGTGATATCGCAGTATCAATCGCAATAGTCAGAAGATAAATCTGGATAAACCTATGCCGTCTACGTCGCTGGCCAACGGTAGTGTCAACGGAAACGCAGGAGAGAGAGCGGATGTTGTGGCTTCCTCCACCGTGGCGGATGATAAGCCGGGAGTGTCGATGATGGAGCAGTTGGTTCCGGAGATTACAACTCACGCCCTCAGTTACTTGGATTATCCAAGTCTTTGCCGCTTGTCCATGACCAATTCCTTAATGAGGAAGGCTGCTAATGACGATAATGCTTGGAAGGCTCTCTATCACAAGGTGATTGGTTCAGTCACTTGTTCATGTGTTGATTTGTAGCTTATATTCTTACTGTTGGGACGAGTGGTGCTTAAAAATAAGATTTTTAACATTCGTGAGTGTGTAAATGAATGGTGTTTTGGTCAGTGGGTGCCTTTGAATGTTGTTGTTGGATACGGTTTCTTGATCTTTGTCTTTCTTTGTTGCGCTAGGATTTTACTCTGGAACAAGATGGTATAACCCCTGTCAACGGGTGGAAAGCTTACTATGCAACAACTAGAGCAATCATTAGTGTGAATACTGGATTCTTCAACATCATCAGAGAGAGGTCTCTTCAAGAAATGGCTCAGTTGTGGCTCAACTCTGACTATGTCAAGTGCATCCATGCCTCTGGCGAACTTTTCTCTGGGTACCTACAACTCCACCTTCCTTTTGCTTCTGAGGAGTCTGTTTGTTTTAGTTTTTTGGTTGCGGTTTCCTATTATTCTGCCTGTTTATTAACGGGTTTGAGTATGCTTTTATGGTGCTAGCTGCCTTAAGATGGGTCCTTTAGATGTTTTCTAAAGTTTTGAGTATGCTATTGAACCACACATTGGACCCAATATCATAAATCTTCTGATGTAATTTCTAGTGATATAATCATGTAATGTTTTTGCCGCCTCAAAATTGCAGGTACAGTGAAGTGATGCAGAGCTGGCAACTTTGTTTCAACTGGGAACAAGGGTTTGACTTTCAGGTCCACAACGTTCGCACTCGGATACTAACCGACATGGCTTGGGTCACAATGAAAGCATACCTGAACGTGGACGCTGGTCCGTTCCTCATCACCAACGTGTTTGAGTACCACAATGGGAGGTGGCACATGGTTCATCATCACAGCTCAGTGATGCTCATCGATGGCGTCAATCAACAGGTCGTTGTTCATTGATGAATGATATCTCTAGTTTTGTTTTCCCCTTTTTCTTTTCCTTTTTTAAAGGGACAAAAAAAAGAGAAGGGAGAAGGAAACCTGCGTATTTGGAAATTGGCATATTAGATGATTAATTAGTGCTATTATTTAATTTTAATGACATGTACTGAATGTTTATTTTAAATGGTTTGGTCTAATTGTTTTCCTAATTTCCATTTTATTTTCTTGGGTATTGGATAAAAAATATTGCAAAATCACTTTGGATTGTTTGTACAGAGCTCTCCGTACATTAGTATTTGGTGCTATTTAATATAGTAAATGCTTGGGCTTACTCATACAAATTGATTACCAATAAGGAGTAGATCTTTTTTTTTTTTTGGAACACACAATAAGGAGTAGATTAACAATGCGCTTTTGTACCGAACAGATATTGGCTTATGTAAGCAAACTTTTCAACTGCTACATAGACTGACATTACATTCTAGGCTTATCCCCAAAATTTATACTAATGACTCTGAAGCTTGCTAGAATAGTTTTTTTTGAAGAGGATGACAAGAAGCACAACAACACTCTACTTGACGGTCCTATGGATAGTGGATATAATATGCATCGTAAGTATTATTAATCACAACTCTATACATAGAGCTTAGAGGTAGACTTCATTGGAGAAGATATGTAGGGGGTGAATTGATTTCTTTCATAACGCCTATCAAATAAGGAATTCTGCCCATTAAGCCAGCTCGGATTAGCATAGCTCGACACTTACCGGCTTAATACTCACGCTCAGTTGAAGACCTACTTTACTCGGCGCTGTAAGCTCACTGCACTAGCTCGGCACAACAGCCTGGTGCTCGGTCTACGCCAATGGAGTTACTCGAACGGTCAAGTATTCAATAATCAACACGAGAGCACCTTACATTGTGATCCTCGGCACACCATGTATCCATTCGATGAAAACAATACCAACAACTTACAATGTATCAAGTTCCCCGGTAAAGACGGATAGATCCAGACACTCCGCAGAGATCAGCAAGCTGCAAGTGACCTCCTCGTCGCAGCAGTCAAACTCCAACAATCGGCTTCTAACGTGAATACTGTGGGGGAAGCCGATTCATAAAATCTACTCACAGAAAGAAGTTAATACACTTCTAGGATGGATCTCTGGAACTGGATGATTAGAACAAGATAATCGTTGCAAAAGTGAATAAAAAACTTAAACTTTCCAATGCTTGTGGAATGAAGTGGAACACAAAAGGGATGACTTGATCTCTTGATATTCCAAGGTTTATGATCCATATATTACATATTAAATTAAAGAACCCAAAACTGAATATACACACTAGCAAACCCTAAATATTGACAAGACTTAAAGAAGAAAGGAATAAGTTTTGTGACTGAAAATGTGATCGATTGCAAAGGAGTTTTGACTAGATACATAAACATGAGTTTGTACATGCACAAGTCATTGGAAATAACAAAGCAACATAAAGTTCATGTCTCCCACGCCTAAGTACAACACAAGAAAAGTTTTAAAAGTAAAATATAACATAAAATACTTAGAAATAAACATAAAACTTAGATAACTAAATTGCCGATATCTACGTCTCTACAAAAAAGGAATAACCCCAGTAGCGGTCAACGTACTGATACTCGCACCCGACCAACAACTATGTCCAGAACAGACACTCAGTCGAAGGATTCTACCGAGTCACGGACCACACGTATCCCTACCGGGCACTACTATCCGACTAACAAAGCAATAAATTTTGACATTTAACAATCTTTAAGCATGGTTTGGCCGACCAAAAACTTATTGAGAATATGTTTAAACTGGTCAAGAACCTTTGTCGCATGAAAACAACTGGCCAACAACCGTTATCGCTCGAACCGCTCCTGAGTAACTGATAATTCATGATTGTTGTCGCTTTGGCCTGAATCTTTTATTCTCCCAACCTAATTTCAAAAATTCACTGAGATCGGATGCGCCTTCACAAATGAACTAGGGAAATTATTGTAGGAGATGGGTTGCATCCCTCCAAAAAGGCCATCAAATAAGAAACTTGGCCCACCAAGTTGGCTCAGATCAGCTTAGCTCGACACCTGCCGGCTCAACGCTCACTCTCAACTGAAGATCCCACTTTACTCGGCGCCGTATACTCACTGCACAAGCTCAGCTCAACAGCCTTGCGCTCGGTCCAGTTGCTCGGCCCGAGAGATGGGATTCGGCCTATTAGGTCAGGATGACCTAGGGTAAAAAGGGAAGAAGGTTTATCTATAAAAGAGGACAAGACTGACAGAGAGACGGGTCCAGACTTTCACACACACACTTGACAGCTAGAAATTAAGATTTTACTTGTATTTTTGATGAGTTGTACTTTCCCGGCTAGGTCAGACGAGCACCGGTTAACTTTTCCTTATGTTCTCATATTGTATACTGTTACTCTTTTCGGATCAATATATACACCTTTGGAATAACCCACAGTCGAGTTCAGTCTGTCCGTACCGAGTCCCGGCCTAACTCAAATTCAACATGATATACATAAGTCATCCTTATCTAAAGTATATAACTTATCTCTAAGACATGAAGTTATCATTATAACTTTTATTGATAGAACACACGTTTCAGTGAAAAGCATTAAGATTACGTCAATAAAAACCAAGAGAAAGTCTAGAAGAAATCTTTTGTAAGATATGAAAAGCCACGTGGCCTAGAAGGTGGTGCCAATCTAGGGAAGAAGAGGTTGTAGCAGATAAAGTAATGACACAAATGACTGAGCAACAAGCCATTCATACAAGTTTCCATATACACGTTTGCATTAATTGGTGTGGTTAGTACTGGTGTCCCCGTTTTCTGATCATTTACCGGAAACATGGTGGGAAAGAATTCCAAAGAAGTATGATTAGTTTTGCAAAACGATTCACTGAAATAAAGTTCTTTTGCATTGAATGTACATAAAGGACATTGTTGAGAGTAAAATCTCTTGAGAGGGTTTTGAGAGAGAGTGAACCGGTGTGGGTGATTGGTAAGTTGGTGCCATTACCAATCACAATACAATTTGGTACTAAGTACTGCATATGAGACGCCAAGTTGTTCATGTTTAATCTAACATGATGAGAAGCCCCACTATCCATAAGCCAAGCATTGGGTGTTGAGTGTTGACCACGGCAGAGTGTGCCATGGGAGCCACTGAGAGTTGGTGTTCTTGTGACACTATATCAGCTGAAACAACCCTGAAAGATGGACAGCGTTGAACACTGTGACATTGGATACCACATGCATGACAATGATCAAGGTATGGACGATATCCATGACCCCCATTGTCTCCAAGTACCACAATTGTTATTGTTTTTGCCTCTTGTGACAACAATGACTATGACTGGGAATATGATAGTATCGTTGATGCTGACGTACAATCATGTCTTCACTATTGAGGAGTTTCTCTGTGAGTTCAGAGAAAGAGATCAAGTTTTCTCTGCCATTGACAACATCGATCTCTGATTTGTACTCTTCTGGTAGACCATCTAGGATCTGTACAATCAAATCTTCTGCATCAATAGGTTTTTCAAGAAGCGTAAGTTCATCAGATTTTGATTTGATGAGGCACATGTATTCACTGATGGTTTTGGGGATTTTGATACAACTTTTGATTTGATATTTTATTTGTTTGATGTGTCCCCGTGTTGGTGTTTCCAAGATAAGGCTGAGTGTAAACCTCATGAGTTGTGGCAGAACTAGCGACCAATGGTTGAAATGGAGGTGAAGTTTCCCCAATGATGCTGCTGTACAAAATTATATCTTGACGCCGCCATGTTGGATAGACTGGGTTTGGTTCCACAAGCCCATTGTTGGTGATTACTGCTTCCGGTGTTGAGTTTGTTTTCTCAAGGAAGCTGTGCAATGCATATCCTTCAAGGAGTGCTTGGATTTGTTTGCTCCACATGTGGTAGTGGATGTTGGTGAAACAGGTGATGTTCATCATGTTGACAGAAAGTAGGGTGTTTTCCGGTTTGGCTGGATCATAGACTACTTTGTGTATTGCTGTTGAAGTCGTGAAGCCTGAGTTGGGCGATTCTACAGACATCGTGTTCATGGACGAAGGATGCTCTAATACCATATAATATGTATTACAATTGCTTAAGTATTATTAATCACAATATGTATTATATATATATAAAGTTTACAAGAAGGCATTGTAGGAGAGGATATACATAAGTCATCCTTATCTAAAGTATAATACTTATCTCTAAGACATGAAGTTGTCATTATTTTAATAACAGTTATCCTAATAGTGAATACATGCGTATCCCTAAGATGACTTCAACAATACCCTCTCGAAAGCGATAGGGTCTTGTCCAGCAGATTAATGTTATGAGAGGTTCATCGTCATCCCCTTGAAGACCACTCACAAACTGCTCGTCATCCTCTTCAAAGGGAGACAACTCAATGAATCCAACAAGTTTAGCTGTTGTGAGGTTGGTCTGAACTATGATAAAAAAATAACTTAAGCAGTGAAGTAGGTTGCATAGGTAGGATGCAGTTTCAAAATCTACGGCGTGTCCTCCTTGTAGTATTGACGACTCAGTTTTCTTCTTGGAGAACTAGGTTCTATGCTTCAATTTTTGACAAATTTTGTATGTTTTTCTCCAACTTTTTGGAGTATCCTTCAACATTTCTCCAACTATTTGAAGTATCCTTTCATCATCTATTTCAAAGTCTATTTTTTTGAGATAATTCTATGATCACCTGCGTGGGTGTTATTGTTTTATGTAGTGGAATTTATCTAGGTAACTTTCCTCTATAAAGCTTCAAGTTGGGCTCGTAAGTCGGTAACAACTGTGGTGGCCAAGGTTACTCATGCTCACTTACGGTCATCTTCACATATTTGTGGTTATTCTCCTTCTAACGCCAAAATGCTATGTTAGAATAAAGCAAGATTCTTCGTAATAATACAAAAACATAAAGTAAAGCAGGAAGAAGAGATAAAAGATAGTGTACTATTGATCAATAGAGAAAGAGTACAACATATTGTTTTGTAAACCGCAGTTCTAGCTTCCTTCTTTTATATCTAAAGTGAATAATTGACTATCTCTTTACCATAGATTTATGAGTCATTTTTGTAGATCGTTGCACTTAAAATATAGAAATATCTCTTTTAGTAGAAATTTTCGATTTTTCTAGAAGGCATGAGAAGAACATGATCTAAGAGCCGGAAAACCTTTGTCTAGAGAAGATCCTAAAATACATTCAGAAATAGGTATAGGATTTTTGGTTGGTTGTATGGAAGGGAGGCCTTCACTAGGTTCCTTGGGCTCCCTGCTGCCTGGATTGTTCCATGCCCTTGCGATGAGGGGTCCTATGAACTCCGCGCCATATTAATTGCATTGTATCTCTCAGATAAGAGGTCTCCAATCGTCATACAATGAACAAGATTCTAAGAGCTGGCCATTGATGAGGTGAAATATATTATGAGATGTTCCTTTAGAAAGACTGCCTACGTATTTTTATCGGGATCAAGCCAAATGTAGTTTTTAAGTAATATATTGTATGTGTGATATGAGGTGTGATTTCCTGGGAGAGCTCCTTCTTTAGCTAGTCATCATGATCTCTCCTTTATCTAAGAAGCTAGGACAGACAGGTCTCTTCTTTAGAAAGGTGATTATGTCATTCTAATAGCTAGACATCAAAGAGAGCTATCCTTTTCAGTTAGGCAATTAGATCTCCAGCTCTCCAGGTCGGCAGGTCATCAGCTCTGTAGGCCGGCAATGAAGATAGGCGATTTGGCAGCTAGGCGGTTTGCCAGCTAGACAGCTAGGCAACATGGCCATTGGACAGATTGACAGCTATGCAGCTTGACAGCTAATCAACAAGGCAGCTAGGCAGTTTGACATCTAGGCAGCTAGACAGGTAGGAGTTAGACATCAAGTAGCTAAATAATAGTAAGTGTTAATAAAATATATAATATGATATGAATAATGAATGGAGGACGTGCATTTGATAATAAATAAGTGGATCTTATGTTGGAATAGATGATGAATGTGTGGAATCTTCTTATCTACTTTGTCTCTTTTCGTTTTCTTCTATTTTCCTCTTACGAAAGTCTTTCTTTTAGCTACGCAACTCTCCTCATTTTATATCCATTTTCTAGATGAATGTTGATATATGGTGCTTTTGGCATCTTGTATATATCTTTCCAAATAGTTTTTTTTTCAGGTTTTTATCGAGTCCTTCTAATCATTTTTAAGTAATTTCAGGTACATAGTAGGTTGGAGAACCCTTGGAGAAACGCATGAAGGAAGGTGTGAAAACTGGAGTTTCAAGCAGATCAACCAGACAGAGCAGCCTGACGGGTGATCCAAGACGGAGCAACCGCTCAGTTGCTCCCGACTTTTATGGAAACCACCAAGTTATTTCAGAATTTTGCCTAATTTCTCCACATTCTCTCTTAATCTAAAGGCGCCTCCATATATATCATATCTTTTTCTTTTTACTTTTAACGCTAGTTTTTGCAAGAGAAACATACTCTAGATTTGAGATTTGTGATTTATGATCTATCTAACATGATCTAAGTTCTAGACTTGTTTTAATTGAACTTGAATAATTTTTTGACTCATAAGTATTTGACACCCTATGAAAGTGACCCTAGGCTAGCACATTTGATCATCTGAAACCCTAAACCAACTTGTTACTTGTTCTTTGCATAATTCTTAGTTTTAAGATCACCATATTGTTTTAGCTTGATATTGATCCCATAAGGATAAAGCGTAAGGTCCTCTAAAAATTGAATCGGACATATTAAAACAACACTGTTAACTTGACAGTAGCAAAGATCCAATTTTTATTATATCAAGCTTTGTGCCGTTGCGACGGGGACCAGTTTTTTACCTTTATTTCGGTTATATATTTAGTCTAAGAATTCTAACTTGCTTTATCCTTTTCGTCGCAACTCTCCAGGTGAATGACCAGTAGACACACTCGGAGAAACTCACAAGGAGAATTAGTTACACTCAACAACCAAGAGCTCGCAAGGTTAGAAAGAGAAAACCGTCAACAACCAAGACCGACCAACGCCACTATGGGCGATCACGACAACCAGTATGATCTTGCTGAAAAACTGAAACATATGCAACATCAAATGCAGCAGACCATCAAAGCGCAACAAGCAGATGCTCTACTCGCTGCATAACAGCAACAACAGCAGCTTGAGCAATCTGCTCCAATTGGGCAGAAAAAGTTACCTCACATTTTTCTTAACACATCCTCTGCCATTACTCCACCAGCCTGTACACGGAAAGACTTCGAGATAAATCCTGCTTTGATTGCTTTGGTGCAGAATAAAGTGTTCCTTGGACTCCATAAAGAAATCCAATGTAACACATCAAGAGCTTTGAAGAAGTTTGTAGTTTCTCTCGTGTAAATGGAGTACCACCCGACTACATCAAGTGCACGATGGCTAAAGTCTCTCCCTCCCGGCTCTCTTACTTCGTGGGAGCAGGTCCAATCAGCATTTCTAAGTAACTTGTACACAAAGGTAAAGACTGCTGCATTCAGGAACAAGATATCCTCTTTCAGTCTGCTCACTGATGAGCCCTTTCGCGATGTATGAGAACGGTTAAATGATTACCACTGAGAATGCCCCCACCATGGGTTTGATAATGATTACTTATTAGGCATTTTTTACGATGGAGTAGACTGGGAATACCGAAGTGCTCTAAATTATGCGAGCAATGGAGACCTCATGACTCAGACCACCGATGGAGCGTTTGAACAGATTGATAACATGGCTTCCAGATCAGCTAATAAGAACCAAGAGAACGACCACTCCAAAAATGTCAACAGTGTCGACATCAAGTGAAGAGATGGTTTGACCGCAAAGGTTGATCAGATACTGAAAAGCAACCAAGGACAAGCCATCATCATGAAAGAAACACGATTGAGATAATTCAGATCACTTAGGAAACCGCTACAAAAGCTGAGAAGAAAGATGAAGAGCAGCAAGAAGTTAGCTACGTCAACGGTCATGGGTATGTGCAGAACTAGAATTACAATCATAACCCCAACGTCTGGAACGACCCGCAACAACGTGGATAACCCATGTGATCAGGTCCAAAACAACCAGGCACAAGGATGCAGGTATCAGAAAAACTTCCCACAGACCTTTCAGGGAAAAACCTTGTTTTCAGCCAGGCACAAAACCGGTTCTTGAATCAGGGTCAGAACTAGAACCAACAGAGGCAACATAACAACCAAAAAACTGCTCCTGCTGCCGCGAGTGGTTCATAAAACGAGCTGAAAAATCTGAGCACCCTGATGCAAGAGCTACTGCAAAGCCAACAGGTTCAGGTCAAGACATTGAATCATGCCACCAGAGACATCAACACCATAATAGTGAACATGTTCACTGAACTGAATACAAAATATGATACTGTGACTAGCCACATGTGGCAGATTGATATTCAGCTTGCTCAAACAACTGAGAATGTCAAAAGGCAGTAAGGAACACTCTCTGGAAAAACTGATAAAAATTCTAGAGATTGTAGCAGTTGAGCTGAGGAGTGGGAGAGAACTCGCTGAGCTAGTTCAAAGGAGATTCACCGCAGCAGAGAAAGGAAAACAGAAGGAGTCAGAGCAACCGATACTTGAGAATACCCCGACATAGAAGATAATGTGGATTAGCCTGCTGAATCTGAACCCGAAGTTCCTACGACATCTATGGAGGCTACTCCTGCTCGAGTCTACACCCCTAAAGTGCCTATCCTATTCCAGCGAAAAAGTCTCGCAAGGATCACCAGGAGATGAAATATAAAAAGATGCTTGAGGACTTGACTATCAAGTTACCTATGATTAATGAAATTCAAATGATCCCTTTTATGCGTTGCCTGATGAAAGTATTGGTTTCAGAAAATTGTCAAGAGACAGTGAAGTAATGATAGTCTCTAAAAAATGCAGCGCAGTGCTCCAGGTCTAGGTGATCAAGAAGTTGGATGATCCAGACAAATTTGTACTTTCAGTGCAGATTGGAAAGACTGTTTTTTCACATGCTCTTTATGCGATGTAGGCCCAATGTTGGGAAAACTTATGCAAAAATATTATATCATATATCTTTTTTTTGTTATACATCTATAATAAAATAAATTATAATAAAATTTTGGTTGGTATGTATCTTTCGTTTCATCTACCATTATATCTTCTGTTTTGTAGTCGTTAAAGTATATTTTCTGTAATTTTTAAAATTAATATATTTTGAAGAATAGACATAATCAAAAATAAAATATTTGATACTATGCAGACTAATGATGACACTATGAGAGATATTTATACCAATATATTCGGTTACATAAATTGTCATATTACCTTTTAGACTTTACTTTATAATCTCAGATTCGATTTCTTAACAATATATTTAAATGTATAATGGTTTATAATATATTTGTTTAGATTTTGTTACCTAATCATAATTATCGTCAAAAGACCATTAAATTATAAACTTGATACCCTAATAGATATATTTTGTCTCCAGTAAATATATATATACAAAACATATATACCAATGCATTAGAGCCCCTCCCTTGGAATACATGAAACATAAAATATTTTCAATAACTAGGTGTTTTCTCTTAACACATGTTTAAATTTGCCCTTTATAATCACTCTTTTCGATTGTACATATTTCCTTAAAGTTCAGTACAATATGTTTTATCTTTGATAATTATTCTAATTTAAATACGGTGTCAGATATAACCAAGAAGATGGTGTTGCCATTTCATCTTCCTGATTTACCGATTGAGTTTGGTAGTTCAGATTTGTCACAATTGTTATTTTTTGAAACTCAAATTTCTGTCATGGATGAAGTGCAATGCTATATATCCAGATTCAAAGCATTATCGTTATGCAAAATTTCCTACTGGTTTTGTCTGGGATACAAAGATACAAGATTGGAGACCTCGACATAGGACTTGTACGCGTGCATCTGTCACTGCTAAATGTCCAGATGGTCTCGGTGAAGTTTACTACTTACGTGACATGTTATATGTCATAAGAGGTCCATGCTACTACATTGATCTTATGACTGTTAATGGTTTTGTTTATCATACCTTTTAAAATGCTTAAATGACTTTCATATTTGATAACAACAATTAATCACATATTTTCTCTGAATATTGTTGTACTATTTGACAACATATCAGCATGATTAGTTTTTAACCATTATTAATATAAAACATCAAATGATTTATCAATACTTATCTACCTTCTGAAAAACTACACAACATCAACTTTGCATAAAACTACTTATAAATGATGCTATTGAGATTACTTTATAACATTATTTCCAATAGATTATGACATTCATTTTTCTAATCATTAAAGTATATACTTTGATATTATCAAAATACTAATTTTCCACCCAATAATATTTTTGGTTAGAATACAAAATATGTGAAATGATTTACACTATGAGAAAGTTGTTCTCAAAAATAAGTAGATACTTTCGAATTATTTTATATTTGTGAGTGTTCTCTTCCCTTAATCAGCATGACAACTTATATATTTTTTGTCCACGCATTACCAGCTTAAGAAAACACTCAACATATTTAAGTTAAGCTAATATAAAGATGGAAAATCAAATTAGCATCTCCTGGATTGTACAACTTGAAACTGATTTTGGTCAATTTTGAGGTTAGGTGTTTAACTAAGTTTTTAGTTATCTTCTATATATCGTTATTACTTTAGAATAATTTGGTGGCATGTACAAATATATATCTTTTATTGTTGTATTTTTTTGAGAGGATAATTTGGTATAATTTGATAGCATGTACAAATGTATGTCTTTTATTCTGATGAAACCATGTTTACTTCAGGGTAAGAATATCCAAGAAACTATTCATCATGAATGTGTGATATACTTTGTCTATGACTTTTGAGAAAAAATTGGTATTCTATCAAGGATTTCAAGATAAAAACAAATGTTAGTAGATCCAGGACAACAAATAACATCTTTAAACTCAAATTCACTATATCAACCATAGTTAAGCATACTGCTCATGTATCATCTTCATTGTACTTCTATCCTTCAAGATTCACTGATATTATCGATTGGTGGCTTGACTTCAAAACTTCTATAGTGAGTAATAATAAGTTATCTTATTCAAAAATATTCCAATCGTTGTGTTTGTTTAATGGCAAACATTTATTTCAGATGTTATTGGCATGGTGATTAGTTCTACACCACTCCAATTCTTTCTGAATGACTAAACAAAGAAAATGATCTTGCATTTCTGAATTTCTCTAATAAAGATGATATGTATATTCATTGTTTCTATATATCTACATATATATATATATATTATATCGTTATAACATGTTTGTTATACATAACAAACATAGAATCGAATGCCAAAAGTAGGTGACATTGCCGTTTAGTTTGAGCGACAACAAACTCGTGCTCAACAGTCATAAGAACTTAAAATATATTTATTACAATTTTGGCATATTAATCAGTTTCCAGAAGGTATTCATTTGTTTGTATTTATTTGAAAATTAAGTATAACCCGCATTAATATGTATTATTATATTTATCTCTAAGTTTAGTTAGTCTTACAGGACTCGACGAATACATCTAAGTACTGTGGAACCATGATGTGCCTGAAGTTATGAGCTACAATCAAGGTATGTTATACACTAATTATTTAAGTATAGAAGTGTCAAATTATACGAAGATAGTATTAATAACTTTATACGCAGATTCTTCTTCACAAATGAATCCAACTAACCATTATCAGACTGGAGTGATGGTGGTGCCAGAAACTAAAATGAGATCAATGTTATTTTGCATAAACTTTATTTAAGTTAAGTTAAACAACTAAGTTAATGTATTTAATTTCATAATAACTTGATTCTATTACTTTAATATTTTATTGATTTCCAATTAATATATAACGTCTGAATACTACACATTAATATGCATGGATGATTTATTTCATACAAATATATGGTATAAATTTAAACATCAAATTATAATGATTAGAACGAAAAGTAAATTATTTTTAGAGGGCCTCAAAAGTGGAACCACAAAATTACTACATATCTTATGCATCTTTGATCTCGTTAAATCGTGATTCTAGTTTGGGAGATATGGCTTCACTGATGCGAGATATATCTGATATGTATTGGAATAATTTGGATATCATGAATCAATATTGATTGTAGTTAGTGTTTTTTATCCACACAACAAAATGGCTTTTCTTATCATTTGGTTTGACAATATGCACGACAAAGATAACTAATTTTCCCTTGAATTGCAAGAGAAGGCTATGTTCTTTACTTAATCTGTTTAAAGCATATTAGATATTTTATATAAAAAACATTGACTTAGCATATTAGATATTTCATATAAAAAACATAGATAAGTTAACGAAAAGTGAAAGAGTAAAAAGGGCTGTATACAGTTTGGTTATTAATATGAAAATTTAAGAACTAGACACATACTAATTAATTCTATTTCAACAATTTTTTAAGGAATCATATTAAGTTCAACGTATTGAATTGATTACTGTAGTGTGTTTTTTTAAAGAATTCAAAGTATTTCTAATCAATTTTGAAAACTAGAAAAATTTATATGATCACCACAAAAACACAAAACCTAATAATTAAAATATTTTTAACATAAAAAGACAGATTCTAAAAATAAATCACGCGTACATAATCATTATAGATATAAACGATATAGAATATTGAATATCACTTTTGATTTCTTAAAACAATAATGATTATTATTCTATTATGATTTATACATATGTACCATATAGTCCAAATTTGTATAAACACATAAATATTTATGAGAAATTATTTAAACAATGAGATACAAATGAAATGCTTATTTTAACAAAAATTATATTCTTATATACATATGTATAAGAAAATAAGAAATTTTATTTTAACTATGTTTAAAAAAATTGTAAGTTTAGTATACTTTTGGTAATTTAAAAAAAAATAAAAAAATAAAGGAAAATTCTCTAAAAAAACTCTAAAATAGGAGTAGTCACAAAAAAGAGCACACAGTAAGAAAAATGACCAAAAAAATTGTATTAAAAAGATAAAATATTTTTATACTATTAAATTATAGATATTTAAATATACATAATTATTTAAATAAATAAATATTTTTTTCTTCAAATAATAGGTTTTTGAATTTCAATTATTAATATATATCCACGTGTAACACAGACATGAAACTTAGTTTTAATAAAAAAAATGCATATAATCATGCTTGTTTAATAATAACTAGATTTATTATTGTTAAAATTAATTTAAATTCAATAATAAATGTTGAGAGAATAATTGGTTTAACTGTAAAAACTAAATAGATGTTAATAAATGTGCAGTTATAGTGTGTTTGGAATAAAAATGTTATAATATCAATATCTTTTAATGTTTCTGAGATATTGCAATATATTTAGCTTGTATAAATGGGAGTATTATTTGTAAGGATTAAAAATCAGGGTTGTTGCAGTAGCATAACTAGAATAAATAATTAAACCTATTAATTTTAAAATTGAATTATGCTGGATTAGAAACTACATCCATAGAAGTTACTTAAATTAGAGAATTACTTTTAAGATAAATAATATTGTAAACATAAACAGTGATGATAAGGAACATTATTTTCTCGAGAACTATATATAAATATATGTGTTAAGCTCTTATCTTCTCAAACATTTCATTTTCTGAAAGCATTCTTAGTTATAATAGTAAAGCGTTACAAGTTTAGTGAAATGGATCACAATATGATGATAGAAAAAGTGTTAACAGACAGCGATCTTTCTGGATCGGGTGTTTTGTATTTATCAAAACATCTGACCGAGAACATGGAAAAGAACATGGGATATACGATACCCCAAAATGGTGCTCAAGTGGAAATTTTGGACAATGACAAATCCTACTGGGTAAATCTCAGAAAACACACAACTGGTTATCGTATCGGATGTGGGTGGAACAAACTCAGAGATGCAAGAGGTCTCAAAACAGGAGATATCATTCAATTACATTGGAAATCTACCAAATTCATTTTCTCTATGTGGTGAGTCTTCTTTTGTTTATTTATACGTATAGTTTTTTTTTTAAATGTGAAAATTATATTTTCTCTACCTGTTGTGTCTCCTTTTGCTTTTAAAAAGTTATCTATCCTGGTTATTCATTTTCTTGGTTGATATATATTTACTAGTGTTTTGTGTGTTAACTAATAATATTTTGGATGTGTTTTATATATGTATCATACAAACAATCCCATGCGATTTGCATTGTCATCTAAACTATGAAATTTATATGACCCAAAAAGCCATATGAAAAATGAGTTATTAAACTATAGCTACACAACATATTTTACTTGTTGAAAATAAAATCTATAAAGTAGATGTTAGTATTTGTGGTAACGGTTTGAAATTTTGACAGCCGATCGTCTGAAGCAAAACAAGCATGTCAGAAAGGAGAGAACAGCTCCTCTAATCAATCAATGGGAGAAAAATAAATCATGCAAACATAAATGGTGGCGGATCAACGTAACAAAAGTTCAATGAATATAATAAATGTCATATAAGAATATAATAAATGTCATATAAGTATATAATAAGTGCAATATAAATATTAGTATTATTCACTAGTTTTTGCATATTCTTTAACTACACAGACCATCCATAGGGCAGGTTATATACAATTATACATGAAGTCCTTGAAATTATATTAAAGCCATAACTTGGGAAGCAATTAGATAAAATGAAAACTTTATGGGCCAAATCAAATTTTAAAAGAGTAAAAAACGAACTACAGAGACTATCAGTTGATGTATAACCCATTCTAAATATTGTATTGTATCAAAAACTACACCAACTATTCCTAATGTATGATTATAGAAACGAGGTTCTCAAAATTATGTAAAAGCCATGCCATCATTTGGGATTCTATCAGATCAAATAAGGAAAAAAATCTGTGAAGCTAAATCGAATTTCCATAAGAAATCTGATACAAGTCCAAAAGCGTCTCCGATGTACACTTGACCCAAACCTCTAAAATTATATTTCTTCACTTAACGATTTTAAAACAAAAATCATATAAATGTTTATGGTATCTTATGAGAGTCTGAGGATCTCTAATGTCAACTCCATTAAGTGTTTTGTAATTACAGAAGTATAATCTATACACAGTTTTCATATTACAATAGTATCATAGTCGTTGCATTATTCTACATGTCTTCGGTCTTCCTTCCACTATGAGATACATAAAAAAATAAATAAAGTAAATGTGACAATTTTGCTGACTATAGGAGTAATCTCAAATAAATAAAATTATCGGTGATGTATAATTTTTGGGAACTAATGTCAACTGAAAGTTTCATTAGTCACCTTTTCTTAATGTAGTACAAATCAATTTTATACGTGATGAAATTTTATAAAATACTTTTTTAAATGAATAAATTACCAAAAATGACTCAAAACTTGATTTTAAATATAAAAATTTACCCCAAATTCAATCAAATACAAAAGTAACTTAAAAGTTAGTAGAGTTACAAGAATTTATTTATGACCAAACAAAAAATATTTATTGAGTTTTACCACTATAACTCTCTGCTGAGAAGACATTAAAAATCTTTTCGTTTAGTACATTTTTAAAATAATTTAAATTTTATAAAAACTATTTTGATGAGGAAAAATTAACATCATGTAGTAATAAATATTTCTAAATGATAAAAAAATTAATTTTACTGAAATTAAATTATTTTTAACATAGATGAGTGAATGTGAATTAAATTATGATAGTCATTCGTTTAGGGTTTGGTAACATATGTTATACTATTATTAGTATTCTTAAGATTAGATTTTGAAATATATTTTTTTTAATTTGATCTATATGTGTTTAGTGACTATCTAATATCTTGATTTAAACACTTTTTAAGTACTCCTTCCGTTTCAAATTATATGTCGTTTTGGAGTAAAAAATTTGTTTCAAAATAAGTCTCGTTTTCGGTTTTCAATGCAAAATTTATTGATATTTTTATCTATTCTATTTTTCTATTGGTTGATATATGGTTAGGTGTATTAGTAATAGTGTTTTTATTTTGAAAATATGTAAAATTAAATGTTTTCTTAATTTGTGTGCATAAACCTAGAACGACAACTAATATGAAACGGAGGGAGTATCTTTTAAGTTTTAAAAATGTATTTTTCCCTTAATTATTTGATTATAGGGTTTGGAAGACTCACATAAGACTTTCCAAAAAGCTTTTTCACATATTCTGCCTAAATTTTAGTAGAATTTAGGGTTTCCGCCTAAATTTTTGAAGAATTTTGATTTCTGCCTCAATCGAAGTCTTCGAGAAGTCTTAAAGAAGTCTGCCATGAGAAGTCTTTCTCATGTACTAAATCTTAAAAGTAATAAATAAATTTTCTAAATAAAATTTTGAAAGGGAAAAATCAAAATTATGTATTAATAAACACTTTTAAGTATTTTTAGTGACTATTAGATCTTAGAAATAGTTAATAAATTTTATAAATAAAATTTTAAAAGGAAAAAAAACAAAATCATGTATTAATAAACACTTTTAAGTATCTTTTAAGTTTAAGAAAGTGTTTTTTGCTTCGTTATTTGATTATAGGGGTTGGAAGATTAACAAAAGACTTTCCAAGAAGTCTTTGAACATATCCCGCCTAAGTTTTAATAGAATTTAAAATTTCCGCCTAAATTTTTGAAAATTTAGGTTTTCTGCCTCAATCAAAATTTTCTAAAAGTCGTCCGCAAGTCTGGCAAGGAAAGTCTTCTTATATATTAGATCTTAAAAGTAATTTATAAAGTTTTTAAATAAAATTTTGAAAGAAAAAAAATCAAAATCATGTATTAATAAACATTTCTAAATGATGAAAATTAAGTTTTCCTAAAATTAAATTATTTTTAACATAAATGTGTGAATGTAGATTGAGTCATGATAGTCTTTGGTTTAGGGTTTGGTAACATATGTTATAGTATTAGTGGTACTTTTAGGGTTAAGATATTGAAATCTTTTGTTTAGGGTTTACTTTTTCTTATATTTTGCTTTTTTCTTGAAAATTATAACAAAATAATGAATAACATTCATAAGTTCGTCCACTAAATTCATAAACATTGTTAAGTACTTTATATGCCATATATTATATTAAAAATATTTATTATAGTGAGCGGAAATAATTAAATAAAAACATACAAAATTTCAGTCAAATAAAATACAAGTGATATTATGTTATAAACCATATAGGCAAGTCTTTGGATTGATGCATTATATTTATTAAACAATTTTACTCATGCTTTTTAATTTAAGAAATTTCTTAAAGGTGAAAACTTAAAAAAACTGATGAGTAACTATCCAATCTTATATATAATGTCTCTCTTTTCTCTCTTCTTAGAGCATCCACGTAAGCAGTTTTTAAATGTGTGTGGGCCCACATTTATTTTTGGTTTTCTCTGTTTCGGAGTATGATTTATTGGTTCACGTTTTTTTTTTTTGGTTTTGTATCTTACGGAAAATAAATAAAACTTTGCGTTTTAAGGTTTCGAAAATTAGGGTTTTTGTATAGTTTGTCTCAATTGTATCTTGCCGTCGCTATTGTTTTTCAATCTGCAAACCCAATGGTTTTCCTCTCAACGCTTCGACTTTCCTGTCGTTCAATGTTTTCCTTAAATTTGGCAGTTATTGTTTTCATACTAAACCCAAAAGACAAGATTTTGACCTCTTTGTTTCCAGGCCGAGAACTCTATAAATAGGAGACGTTCGAGAGTTGGATGAACCTTCCCTGGCCTTTTAGTTAAGATTCTCTATCAAGCTTACGTAGATTGTGAAGTATGTCTTCCTCCGATACTGGTGTTGCGCAATCAGGCTTCGAGGCTCTCCGACTTGGTAGATCTACTCAATTCATCGTAGGTCGGCATCTTCATTTTTGGGATTCTAAGAACATCAAGAAACATGGTGAATTCATGGGAATCACTCTGCTTCTCCTTGATGATAAGGTATTGTATGAGAAGTGTATTAGATTTTTTTTTTAGTTTAAAAAAAAGATAGGTTGATGACTCAAAATTCTTATGTATGGACAAACATGTTACTCTCTTTTTGAATTAAGTTTTCGATAGTTGGATGATCTAATTTTTTTACCCCTTTGACCTCAGAACTCCGTGATCCATGGATTTATTCCTGCTGCTCGCGCGACGCACTATCGTATTTAATCCAAGGTGTTGCAAGCACAAACTTAGAACTCCCAGGTTCTTTCATTTTAAATCTCTTATTTTTTTGGTTCGGCTTATTAGTGATGTTTTAACATTGGAATATGGTTGTGTCCAACCCCTATCAGATGTCGTGGGGCAAATTCGTTCTGTCCAAGGTTCCGACCTTACGGACTCCGATGTTATGACTCGAGTTGTGGTCCGTCTCGCCATTGAACCGTAAGCGTGCACAACTCTTAATCGTATTTAATCCATAGCAGGCTTAGAGGATTCAGTTATGT
Source organism: Sinapis alba (assembly GCA_012274485.2). Lineage (NCBI taxonomy): Eukaryota > Viridiplantae > Streptophyta > Magnoliopsida > Brassicales > Brassicaceae > Sinapis > Sinapis alba. The sequence goes on along the minus strand of MU105794.1, from coordinate 192,654 downwards.
CTATTAGTATAACAGGAACGTTGTTGTCTACGTGTCTTTATGGGACAAAGCTTCTGCCAACTTTAGAGCACTCATCAGCTCAGGTGATAGAACCCATTCTGTAATGGTGTTCACTACTTTGAACCCCCAAATATTTTGGAGGTTTGTTATTTTTTCACACTAAAACTCAATTTTTAACAACGTTTTTGTGGAGTCCTACATTTTCGGAATAGTTTTTGAGCACAACCCATGTTTGAGAAAGTGTTATTTATGTAGGTAACTTGTACCTCAAACTCAACGCCAGGCACAAAATTCTATTTTGAACCAGAGCTTCCAGCTATCTCAAAGTTCACAGCTACGTAAGCACACTCTTCAATTTACTAATGAGGATAAAGTTAATTACTAGGTGACAAATATGATGGAAGATAATTCTTGCAGTTTGGGAGATCCAGGTAGCCAAGCTTTCCCCTGTATTGATACTAAGGAAGGAATTAAAAAGAGGAACATGTCTCCATTCGAGATCTAAACAAGTTCATATCCAATTCTAACGAGCAGGTAACGGTTAATGTCTCAATTGAGTTGTTACTATCTGAGTGTTTAAGATAAGTTTAAATAAATCGAAAGTCAATTGTTTCTTCGTAAAGACACATGAAGCAGAATTCGTTTGCAAAGCTCGTGTTGTTGAGGTCCTGCAACAGAATGGTTGGTCTTTTGTGTCATGTACCGGATGCAACAGGAAGCTTGACAAAACAGGGACTGCTCTTCGTTGCAACCGATGTGTTGGTAGAACAGTTACTGGTGTTATAAAGTAAGCAGTTTTAATAAAAATCGGTGATCATGTACACGTATAAGCTGGGTTTTAAATAGCGTGTGGCGAGTCATGGCGTCAAGGAGATTGACTCTCGCCAAGCGCAACGGCGCTTCATGGCGATCGCCAAATTCATTGATAAAAGAACGTTTTAAGCAAAAAGAAAAAAATGAAAACACAAAACCAAAACAGAACAGCAAAGCAAAACACCAATTCAACGATTCTATACTAAACCGATGCCGGTTTAGAAACCTAAATTTGGACAAACCAACTTGGTTTGTTTCTCCTCAACAAAGCGACGCTATAGACGACACAAGAGATACTAGTAAAGCGCCCAAAAGCGGTCGACATGTGTACCTCGCATGGCATTGAGGTGGTGAAGCCATGACGAGGTCGCAACATGTCGCCTAGCGCAATGGCGTTTAAAGCGATCGCCATTTAAAACCAAGCGTATAAGAAACCTTTTTAACCATTGTTAACACTGATGTCACCATTGTTTCAGGTACCGTGTTGAATTATTGGTTGATGATAACACCGACAATGCCACTTTTGTGGTTTTCGATAGGGAGATGCTTAAACTGACCAAACAAGATGCAGCTGTTCTGACCCACGATAAGGTTTATTTTTCATCCATATAAACTTGGTTTACAGTATTCCATTCTGAAAAACTCATACACCGTACTAAATTGTTGCTTGTTGCAGATGAACAATGGTGTGGGGGAGGAACTACCAGAATGCCTTGCGGAACTTGCTGGAAAAGAATTTGTATTTCAGATACGCGTAACCCCGTTTAATACTTAGTATTATTTAATACTTTATTAGGGTTGACTATATATATTTTATTCCTCAAATATGATGTCTGACGTGTTATTTAGATGGTAACCAAAACCCAATAAATATGTTAAATAAGATATTGGATGCATATCCTTAAGCTCCCTAAAAATGCAATTCTCAGGGAAAAAAATTATAAAAATCATTAAACATTAGGATTATTGACAATTGAATACACGAATTAAACACATTCTACACCTCCAATTATACAGTTCACTCTTCCCACCGAATTCTAAGTACATTTCTACTAGACACACATCAACAATACTTCAACTTTAGCCATCATCAACAATACATGAAACACAAATCGAAAAACTACAACGACATAATTTTAAGCCAATATCCCCGCGCAAGCGCGGGGCTACGCCCCTAATTAATAATAAATGACCGAGTTATCGCGAAAGAGATATAAACAAGCAACAAATGCTTATCTTTTTACGAATATGGTAACTCAAGAAAGCAAATGCAAACGTCTTAGATTTAGGTTTCTATCTCAATCTCAATCTCACTCTAAAACCAAGAAGAGATCTAATAACTCTCATAACCGTAATTCTCCACATGCTTAGATTTATATACTAAGTCAATTATAAAAATAAGACAGTCTAGAACAAACCGTAGTCGAAAAAGAAAACAAGCATGTTTCCTAATGATTAACCTGTCGTGGGCTTAGTTATAACTCAATGATTTTCATCACCAAAGCTCATTCGAATAGCAACACGGTATTTTTGGTCTAATATTTTCCGTTTACGGTGGACATATAGTTTGTGATTTATTTGGAAGGAGACATTGGCATTATTAACGTGAATCAAAAGTGTTGAATTTTTATTTTTATTACAGTAAGAGATATAAACAAGCAATAAATGCTCATCTCTTTTTGAGAAAGATAAAATAAAGATAGCAAAATGCAAACGTCTTGATAGTTTTGAAAGCAAAGCAAACAAATAAAGCAAACAAACATGTCTTATTCTTGGATTATGTTTATCCTTTCTTCTTCTTGGTCATCACATCTTCTTCACTTGTGGTTTGTGGGTTCTTATTCTGAGGTGGTAGTGGTGGGCTGTGCAGCATCCCATGCTCGATTTGCTGTATTTAGAAGAAGCAAATAAAAGAGTTTGTTCACGGAATATAAAGGAATAGTTGAAAATGATAAGAAGGAGGAGGAACCTGCACGAGAGAGACCACAGTTATGGTCAGCTCCAACATGCCAGCCGAAGTAGCCACGCAGACCATTCCGGTTTGCGTATGTGACTTTCTCCACGATACTCTGATTGTCATCGTAGCCTATCCATGTTGTTCCCGCGTAGCAATAGTCTCCGACCACTTCTATATCATGAAACGTCGCGGCTCCATTATCTTCTATATATTTTTTTATATCAGTATATGTGATAAAACCGTTAGATGATATCGCTGGTCCTTTGGTGGGTGCACCGTAACCGTGATTGTTGACATCTTCGAGAGTCCAGGCCCAGCCAGCGTATGAAAATCCAAAGACTGCTTTGTTTGGCGGAAGCCCAGACCTAATCCACTCATTTAAACCCGAACTGCCGCTTGGAGCTAAATATGTATATATAGGTTAACCAAAAAAAATGATTAATATATCATTTTATAAAAGATTATCTATCTTTTATATCCGGAACGTGAACATGTTAAATGTAAAAGATGTGGTTTCGTTATGGTTGGTACCTTGTTGGTTAAAAGGAACAAAGAGAGCTGCGGATGGACCTGTCACTAGGGACGAAGCCGGTTGGTAAAAATCATAGAAAATAAGATTTACCCAATCCACGCTTTCCGCAATCACGTTCACGTCGTAGCGAATTGTTTTGTACTCAGGGGTATAGAAAACGGCAGCCGTTAAACGTAAACGCCGTAGCTTGGTGGTTTCTGACTCGTCCTCAAACGCGGAACGCCATTCTTTAAGTAGTAACCCAAAGTCTTTCATCTCAACATCATTGCTCGGGTACTCCCAGTCTAGATCGAGGCCAGCGAATCCAAGCCCCCTAGCGACCGCGATGGATTCTTCGATTAATGATTTTCGGGTCTTGGGGTCATGTATCATCAACCCAAAGGCGGTGCAATCATCTGCGTTTTTAATCCTAAGGGACAAGAGAATCTCCACCTCCTTCTCCTTCTCCTTGTGGACAGTTTCAGTAAACTTGGCGAAGTCAGAGGAGACTGTGATTTTGGGAGTCACATAGTTCAGCTCGGCATTGCTGTAGAATAAGTGAGTGAAGAGACTTGTATCAATCAGGTCGGCAGAGAGTTTTTTGCCACCGTCCCTGACAACGGTTTCTTCATACGGGTACCAGTATGCAGCTTTTACGTCCGGAGCTGAGGGGGTCGAAGCCAAAACATCAGTAGAAGAAAACAAAGTCATTTTCTCTGCTTTCTTTATCCCTTGTTTGTGTTAAGTTTGTGTTTGTGAATAATTCAAGATGGTTTCCTTCTCTTTTTTTATAGACATTCTAGCAAGACTTATCTTGATTATTGACATATTATCTTGCAAAAGTCAATATTATTATTTTGAGTGTCGACACCAATTGCATAAATTTATAAATCAATGACTCGGTTCTGTTTTAGTCCATATATCTAACTACTTATTCAAGCTTCCCATTGCTGGAACTATTTTAACTACTAATAATGCTATTAAACTGCATAAACAATATTTAGTCTCCCATCTTCTTCTTCTTTTTTCTTCGTTCTTTTCAAAAGACTAGGTTTTATGGTCTACGTAGGAGGTAGGGTAAACACACTTCTTTTTGGTTTAGTCCAGTCAAAATCAGCCAAAATCCTCAAGCCCAAAAAATAACACTACAAGAAAAAAAAAACCCAAAATTTAAGAGCATAATCCATCGGTGAACCATCGGGAGTGGCTCTTTCCGACATTAATTTCTCTCTCGGAAAACCATTGTCGAGAATCCAAAATCGTCGGGAATTTCTTGGATTTTTGCGACGGACATTGACTCACGGAAATTACTGACAACTAAACAACAAAAAACGTTCTTGGTAAGTACCAACAAAATTACGAGAGTCTTTGCTGTCGGAATAAAGCGACGGTATTCAGTATGCAAATTCCGATAGATAAGACATAAACCATATTTTCTTTTTCCAAAAACATATTTGTTGATATTGTTGTTGTTTTTTTTAATTCTGATAATTGGGTTTATGAATCTTAATAAAAGTAAAACTGTTTCAGAAATCAAAATACAAATCTTAAAATTTATCTTAAAACCTTAAAGTGGAAGTTTTAAATAGCAATGTTTTATCTTAGTTAATCATGAACTTCCATATCAAGCTGTCTTATTCCATCAAACCTTCCCACACCTTTGTTATCATCCCTCGGGCTTCCTACGGCCGCCCTGCCTTCTTTGCTTCAGCTTGTGCATTTTGTTGCGGAAAATGGTCCAAAATTTTATGTAGAAACCCTCCCAAACCTTTTGATAAAGTCTGGAGCCCAAGTGTAGCGAGGCTTAAAAGAAATGTTAGGTTTGTTAAGTAGTCAAGAAACGATTGATACAAAAAAACAAAAAAAAGTAGAAAGTTACCGCAAGCAAGTAGAACCATTGTGTCTTAACATCCGATGGAAAGTTGTATTTAAACATAGATAAAAATTAAAAATTTTGATTACTCAAAAAATATAATAAAAAAAATAATGCATTTTCACTTAATATATATAAAAATGATACCAAATTGTAGCAAACATTTTTAATGGATGGAGTCTATCGAGCTCGTCCCGCCTGGATGTGTCGATGATTTACCAAACCATTGAAATGATCATTGGGTTAATGAGCAGAACAACAACCCTAAAATATAAAAACAAAAATAGGTTTCACTCCTGTTAAGTTAACTAAAAAAATCAGTGCATATAATTGAAGTATATTGAAAACCTTTATTAGATGCCCAAAAAAAATTAAATCGCTAACTTTAACATAAAATATCCTAAAATATGAGAAGAGCATATCAATTGATGAAATTAATCTACATATATGTGTACATTCTAAATATATTTTCCCATTTTTTGGTGTTAATTTGATAAAACCAACCTATCAAACGAAATATCAAACATCCAACAACAACACAAGCTCTACAAATGAGATTCAAAGATCTATCCCTGCACTAACTAAATAAGAGATCCCAATAACCAAACCCTAATATGTAAAGCAAGATTAATCAAAGAATGTGCTTTAAACTAATCAAAATCAGAAACTTACATGGGTTCAATGAGATTGGGCAACAAATCGGCGAAAGGGGAGGAATTTGAGGCTGACATCTTGAGAAGATTTGGGTAGAATCCATCGGTTTTCAAAATCTCATCATCTCGGTGAATGCGATCCACATTTTCAACTTTTATTTCCTGGTAATTAAATTCAAATGCGTTGAGTTTCTGTCTGGAAGTCGTCTAAATTTTCTGATGGTCGCTATTCGATAGGATATGCTCGTGATATCCTGATAATTATCTGAGAACCTAAATATCCATTGATTTTTTCTGATAGTTTGCCAACTAAATTGAATTTCCTTATTTTTGTCGGTTTCCATCACGTATTTATCGGGAACTTCTGATGGTTTCTCTGCCGTGTGGACTACCATCGGGTTTCAGTGAGTTTTCTTGTAGTGTAAGTCCTTTATGAAAACAGCTTAATTCACAGGGAAGAGTCAACAAGCAAGATCTGTTCTGAGTTGCTCCTTGACATAACAGATAATACGCCGACCTATAAAGGGCAGTCCACAGTGATCACCTATCAACCTGCCCATCTAAAAACTACCTATCATGGAAGCATGAGTACGCCGACCTATATAGGGCAGTTCACAGTGGAGGAGTCATTCACTACAAATACTTAACACATTCAGTTCATTCAAAAACATAACTTCCGCAGGGAGAAATGCCAACCTAGAATCCTAGTTTTATAAAGAGTCATAAAGCATCAGAATCGTATAAGTTTCTGTATCACAGTTCTTTAGGCAATTATGTTAATATTTTAACACAATGGATTAATTTGATTAAATTTTAATAGCTAAAAAATATTACACAAATAGAAGACCGACACATGTAGAATTGATTTCTTCCATGTGTGTAAAGTCTCTTTAACAACATCCGATTCTCATCTTTGTCTTACTCTCTTTCTAACTTTATTAATTTTATTATTATTTGTGTTGAGAGACTTTGTATAAAGATCACCACTAATTGATGCTCTTAGATTGAGGTTAACAGGTATACCGACCCCATCGATGATTGTTAGGCTCTGACCTTTTGATATTAACTTATAGTCCAAGAATTTTCGAGCATCTCTTCTTGCTAGTTTGTGTGTGATTATTCCGGCCTTAAGTCATTATAATGATAGCTTCTCACTTCCCTTTGTTATTCTCTTTTTTATCCTCACTAAGCTCTACTTCATTTACACACGAACTACACCCTACAAACATCCACATCCCTAGAGTCAACGAGGTAAACTTGCTCGAGCTGAAACCGGTTCAATATTTGGACCTAAAGAGAGGGTATATTTTAATACCACTACACTCAGGAGTACACTAAACACAAAAAGCACCTCGACAGCCTACTTAGACATCAGTCAATGGATGACAAGAGCATGCCGATAAACAGTTATAACGATTCTGTGCGATTGACAAAAAAATAGCTAAGAAAAGGAGCACAATGCGGTAAACACATAGATGAGACCCCACAATGAGCCAATGTACTAAGACACAAAGGTAACCTTCGCTGAAGCAAGCGCCAAAGGAATGGATCTCCCGCACTACAAACCATTGGTCATCGTGCATGGCTGTGAAGGGTCATGTATCCTGATAGGCACATGCACCTCAGTCAACCTAATCTTCAAGGAAACCTCAGGAAGTATGGAGCTCGTCAAGAAAAGAATCAAGCCCAAAGATCAGTAATTGACTATTTTGACATAGAATCTTCAACTACCATGAGGATTATAAGACTTCTCGTATAGGCCGACAACAGCGCCAAGGTTATTAAATTTTACGTAATTGACAAATTGACCATCTACAACGTATAACTAGAAACACTTTGGTTGCACGCAATGAAAGCCAAGGTATCTACATACCACCAGTGCCTATAAATGTCCTACTGAACTTGGAGCAGTCACAATCTGGGGGGGGGGGATCAAAGGGAGTCATGGATATGCTTCATCGCGGAGCATAAACTCAGGAACAACACCTAATTAGTGGTAACGGCACTAACCTAAGGGATGACTTTAAGGAAAAATTAATCCAATTCCTTAACTAGGTTTGAAGTTTTGTGTACTGAGGTTGAGGGTTGTGATTGTTTTTGGCAGGGCTCCATGGCTAAGGGCATGGTTGATGGTTGCTTCACATTTTCCTTGGCTAGTCATTTTTTCTTTGAATTGGCTGAGGTGCTTCGTGCGTCTAGAGGACTCCTTTGAGGGGGTACACTCAAACAGTAACCTTCTTTCAGCAGCATATGTTGAACAGGTCCTGCTCTGAGCGATGTGACCTCGTTGACTAAGCGGAAGTTGATGCTTTAAGAGGTCGGAGCCGCATTAAAATGAAGCAGCACTCAACGAGTTAGAAAGATAAGAAAAGGAGAATGCAATGTGTTTAGTATTAAAGTTTGGGTGTCAAACTAGAGGAGTACAAGTAGTGAGAAGAAATACACCATGAGGTTGGCAATAAGAAGTACAAGTGAGAAAAGAAGAGGCCAGATATTGTTGGCCTCAAACAGCAAGTTAATGCTTAAATATCAGGCTAACAACTAACAATGGGGTCAGAGATGTGCCAAATTCAATCAGAGACTCCTTCTCTCTCAAAGTTAATCTAGGTCAATAGTCTTTTTCCAAGGTCGAATTGTGTTTCTTTGCCATTGGGATGGCCTCCGTATTTATAGTCGAAGAAACCTTCTACTATAGCTTGGGACAGGTATCCGTACATGTGTTTGTTGATAGGTAATCATTTCAAGTACTCCTACTTCCGAGCTAAAGAGTTGTTCAAATGATAGGTTTAATACGTCATCATTGCAAATTGCGAGGTTCAGGTCGACATGTCTTCTTCTTGTACCAGAGTAAACAGTTTGAAAGCCGGTGTTGATTTTGTGTGTCTGCTTTTAGTATGTTGATTTTGTGTGTCTGCTTCTGTAAATTTACTTGGCCGAATTTGATTTGGACTAGATAAAATATGTTCATCTCACCTCTTACAATGACCATATGACGAGTTTTGTTTTAAGTAGGTGTCACATTTTTTCTATTTTTCACTGAAAATAATGTTTTCAAATGTCATTATAATATGTGAAGGGAAGAAAAGAATACTTAGTTAGTTTTGACTTTTGAGGGTCTGATTTATTGATTTATGAAAATCTAATTACATAATCTTGTAACTTTAAGTTTATTTATTAATTCTAAATTATTATAGTAAATAATTGTAAAAATAACATTTAAATTTTCTGAAGTCCTGATAATAAAATATCTATTGTGTGAGGTATATATATTTTGCAACATGGCAAAATATTCATTTTCAGAAGTAATAATGCTTTTTGTTTAAATTTATGTTTCTATGAAGTCTTTGTTTTAAGTTTGTTTGGTGTAGAATTTGGTTTAGGTTAAGAGGCTACTACAAGACAATTCTAATGGACATAAGGATTTAATCTAATGTGGACTGTCTGGTGATGCAGTCCGTGGCTCCACACTTAGTGTTCTAGTGGACATGCTCCTTTTCTCGCTCATCAATACATTGGGTGATTTTGATCCTTTAAGCTTATTTAATATTCTCGAATATTTGCTTCAAAGATCTTATAAACTACTTGTGAATTTTTTTAATCTCCAAATTTCGGTTCTTTTTTAGACTTGTTTTCGGTTTTTCTTAGTTTCTCTTGTATGGGCTTTTGTTTGTGTTTTTTCTTTAGTTTTTTTTTAGATTTTGAAAGTTTTCTTTAACATGTCGGTTACACTCTCCGGAATTTTATTCTTTTACTGGTTCATTTTATATGACATTTGTTTCTTTCTCTGGTGAATGAAACATCCTATGACAAAAAAGTCTTTGTTTTACTTTAAGCTTTTGTTCAAATTATATTATGAGCCCTTAAAATACTCATTTGCTAGAACTTCTAATTTATAACCTGCACCAAGGTTATTGTCTTAATCTGTATTGTAGAATGTACTTTTAAATATATTGTGTGAAGTTTATTGGAACACGGGAAGCATATTAATTATTCATTTGTCATAAGTTAAACTAATTGTTTTTTTTTATTATTATCAATACTAAATTAATTATTTTTTTTCTTATAGGTCCGAAATTAGTCGGCGCGAATACCATTTTTAGCTTAAAGTATCCCTTCTAATGCGAATCGAATCCATGTAGCGGCGGTTACATCCGTAACCGCCTTACCACTAGAACTGACTCGTCTTAGTAACTAATTTTTGCCTAGAAAGCTAAAGTGGTCTTGAAATTGATGTCTGTTGTTTGAGGTGCTGGGTTCAACTACCCATGACTGCACATATTTAATTTCGGCCATTATTAAAAAATAAAACTAATTGTTTGTTCTCAAGTCGTATTGTATGAAGTCTTTGTTTTATGTTGTATTTTATTAAGTCTTTGTTTAAATTGTATTATATGAAATCTTTGTTATTTTTATGTTGTATTTTATTAAGTCTATTGTTTAAATTGTATTGTATGGCCGACAAAAAATAATGTATTGTATGAAGTCTTTGTTTTCTGTTGTATTTTATAGTCATTGTTTAAACTGATATATAAGAGTTATAATATATGGTAAATTGCCAAAACCAAAAAAAATTGAATCTAAATACAAAAGTGTACCTAAAAATCAATTAAATGCAAAAGTAATTTAAAAGGTTGTGAAATTACAACAAACCTATTATGACAAGACAAAAAAAACAGTATGTGTTTTTACTTTTATAACCTATTTAAGTCTTCTGTTTTTTTTTAAGTTTTATGTGGTTTTGTAAATTTTCTGAGAAGTCTTCGAGGAAGTCTTCTTTTATAATAAATCTTAAAATAATTTATAAATTATATAAAAATATTTTCATGGGGAAAAATTGAAACCATATAATAATAAATATTTGTAAATGATATAAATTAAGTTCCAGTAAAATTGAATTGTTTTCAACATAGATGAGTGAATGTATCATTTCATAATATTCTTTGGTCTAGGGTTTGGTAACATATGTTATAGTATTGCATGTATCTTTAGGGTTAGATTTTGGAAGCTTAACCATTTTTTTAAAAAAATCATCTTTTACGAAAATGAGTTTAGTTTTGTGTATATTAAACACTTTTATAGTTGATTTTAAATTTAGTGAAATGTTTATTGATGTTTAGTTAGTTATTTAGTTTAGGATTTAGAAGACTTAAGTCTGCTAAAAGATATTGCGCTAGAAAACTTCTGGGCGGATATTAAATTCAAGGGTCAAAAGACTTTCAGAGAAGTCTTCTGAGACTTCCAGGAAGTCTTCACAAAAGACTTTCAGGGAAGTCTTCTAAGACTTCCAGAAACTCTTCTGAGACTTCCAGAAACTTTTCTGTCTTCTCAGAAGACTTCTAGAGAAGTCTTCTGAATTGAAAATATTTAATCTAATTAAAATTTATGTCTCCCTATATAAAGAAAGTTTACACATTCTCTCTTTTCCTCTCAAATTGCTACAAGAAAATGTAATTTTCTCACTCTAAAACTCTCAAACCTCTCTCTAATCTCTTTTAACTTGGAAACACCAAATTTTATATCAATTTCTCATTTTTATCTCATGTTTTCTCACTGTTTTATCTTGTTTTTGCAGGTTTTTATTATATAGTTCTCATATTCTACTCCTTTAAAAGTAGATATACAAATTTTGGATATTTATTTTGTGTGTGTTATGATTGTTATAAAAGTAGATCTATATATTAATTTCTAAAAAGTTATAGATTCAACCTCATATGATTGTTTTATTTATTATTTTTAAACTTTGTCTGCTTTGAGACCATTTAAATGCTTTTGGATTTGCAGGTTTTTCAGATCATGAAGAATTTATGGATGTCTTCTGACAGAATCTTCTCTTATGTCTCCTCTTTCATAACATATTTGAGTGTTTTAGTAAGTTTTCATGTCTGATTTTCATCATTTGCTAACTTCTTATTACTTGGAACTCTTACCTTTTTCTCAAACTAAAACTCTCTAACCTCTTTCTAATCTTTTTGAACTTGAAAAACAACAAACTTTATATAAATTTCGCATTTTTATCTCATGTCTTCTCACTAATTTATCTTATTTTGCAGATTTTTTGGTTCTCATCTTCCACTCCTTTAAAGGTATATCGATAAATGATGGATATGTATTTTTATGTGTTAAAGATAAATATATCTCATATTCTACTCTTTTTCTTTGTTTTGAGGCTATTTGAATGTTTTTGGATGTGCAGTTTTTATAGATCTGTAGAAAACTTTTGAGAAGACTTTGTTCTCAGTCGGAAGACTTCCAAAAGTATTCCAGTGCATTATATGTTAGAAGACCCTGTCAGAAGACTTTCTGAAAGTCTTCTAATATAATGTACAAGAAGACTTCTTGGCAGTCTTCTGACAAAGTCTTCTCTCATGCCAAGTGGAGTCTAATCTTATCACCGCGACTCATGTCTCTACCATCTCTTACCTCTCTTTTACTCTGCTATTCAGAAGTCGTATCATCTGCTCCTGCGTCCTAGTAAAGAGGTCCAAGTCTAACGAACTGCTCCAACAACCATTTTCCTCTTCACCATATCACTTCCTCCCAACTTCTATTCCCAAAGAGATGGCGTCCAGGGTCAATGGGGTTTCACTGTTAATCCAACGACAAGATCCGAAAGATCGAGGTACAATGGGGTTTTACTTTCCACTTCACACTACCTTCATCATCCCTCTGACAAGCACCCGTCAAGACCGTTACCCTGCAAGAGTTTTTGTACAAGAAAAAGTTACATATTTTTTTCGATATGCCTTGTTGTGCGCCTCGTTGAATCCGACGAGTCCAGATTCAACTCCGCCACGCACTTGAACTCCTGCTTGTGTATTCTCGGCGGCGAGAATGGGATTGACCCAAATCCTAACTGCTTAACTTTTTGGGCCTGGCCCATTAAGTGTTATAAAAGGACAAGTTATGTTAGCCTCTCCAGCTCTGGACTATCACCGCAAAAATCGCTTGCAGCTGCACATAAGGATGAATGCTCGTTCTCTCAAAGCTTACTGAACTTCATTGACCAGATGCTCGGCTTTGGGTCTGTCAAATATCCCTGGCTTCACCACGGTAATGTTGGAGTGGGGGTTTTCTGCCTGAACTCAATGCTTGCTCTCTCGGAATCTAGTGTTAAGCTCATCTCTGTGTCCGATGTGAATGTGAAAAGCTCAGAAGTACTTATCTTTTTCTTTTGTGCAATCTCTGGAGTTAGCTCCAAATTTCCAAGAAAAGTTCATCATCAACGTCCAACTTCAACAAGTTCAAGTATCAGATCAAGTTTATTATTAGATTGGAGTCTCATAAAGCTTGAAGATTGCAGTCCTTAGTCCTTTTTCTTTCCAAAGAGGCTAGCGAAACTTCCTCATGCTGGGGCCATGAGAGATCCCTTTCCATCTTCCTCCTCTTTGTGGGAGTGAAAAGTTCCATCAAAATTCCTCTTTATGGTAGGTACTTTTCTTTTGGTTTCAAAGCCAAAGATCTTTGTTGATCTTTACCGCTTGTTGCCTTGTGTAATGGTTCGTTTGGGACTGGAAGGTACAACGAAACTCATCCAAATGAGAGTCGAGGTAATGGAACGCTCAACATCACGATATATGGTGACTATTTCTATGGTTGAAGATTTTGAAAGACGGTGTAATCTTTCTCTTAGTTTACTCGTGTGTGATAACTTTAGAATCTCTTTCAACTTATTATCAAACTTGTCTAAGTTTGTGTATATATCTCTTTATGGCCTTGTATTAAAAATTTCCATTAAGACTGCAAATCGAACTCTTGATGTTGCTCTTGTCCTTGTATCCGATTAAGTTAATTAATGAAAACAGTTGTGTTAAAAAAATATATATATTGTGTGAAGTTTATTGCAACAGGGGAATCATATTAACTATTCATTTGTCGTAAGTTAAGGTAAATGTTTTTTATTATTATTATCAAGACTAAATTAATTGTTCTTAGAGAAATTCCCTTAGATAGCCCATTTTAGTTTGTTTGTCACAAAAATAGTTTTTAAGGAAGAAAATGACCAAAATGTTTTTTTAGAAGCTAAAAAATTCATTTATATGCATTTATACCCCTAGGGTTAACTAATTTGCACTTTAGGGTTTAGAGTTAAGGGGTGGATTTGGGGTTAGGGTTTCAAATTTCAAAAAAAAAAAAAAATCAAAATTTCAAAAAAAAAAAAGTCTATTTTGGTCATTTTATTTTTTTAGAGCTATTTTTATGACAAAAACTTAAAAAGGGCTATTTAAGAGAATTGCCCTTGTTCTTATCTCATAGGTCCGAAATTAGTCGGCGCGAATACCATTTCTAGTGTAAAGTATCCCTCCTAAGGCGAATCAAATCCATGCAGCGGCGGTTACATCAGTAATTGTCTTACCACCAAAACTGACTCGTCCTAATAACTAATTTTTGCCTAGTAAGCTAAAGTGGTCTTGAAATTGATGTCTGTTTTTTGAGGTGCTGGATTCAACTACCCATGACTGCACACATTTAATTTCGGCCATTATTAGAAAATAAAACTAATTGTTTGTTCTCAAGTCGTATTGTATGAAGTCTTCGTTTTATGTTTTATTTTATTAAGTCTTTGTTTAGATTGTATTGTATGAAATCTTTGTTATTTTTATGTTTTATTTTGTTAAGTCTATTGTTTAAATTGTATTGTATGGCCGACAAAAAATAATGTATTGTATGAAGTCTTTGTTTTAGGTTGTATTTTACAGTCATTGTTTAAACTGATCTTTAAGAGTTATAATATAGGATAAATTGTCAAAACTAACCTAAAACTTATTTTAGAATTTAAATGCAAAAGTGTATCTAAAAATTAATCAAAAACAAAAATAACCTAAAAAGGTAGTGAAATTACAACATGCCTCTTATGACAAAAAAAAATAGTATGCGTTTTTATCTTTATAGTCTATTTAAGTCTTTTTTTTAATCTTCTCTGTTTTTGTAAGTCTTCTAAGAAGTCTTCCATGAAGTTTTCTCTTAAAATAAATCTTAAAAATAGTTTATAAATTATATAAAAAATATTTTCATGGAGGAAAAATTGTAATCATATTATAATAAATATTTGTAAATAATATAAATTAAGTTCTAGTAAAATTGAATTGTTTTCAACATAGATGAGTGAATGTATCATCTCATAATATTATTTGGTCTAGGGTTTGGTGACATATGTTATAGTATTGTATGTATCTTTAAGGTTAGATTTTTGAAGCTTAACCAATTTTTTTTAAACAATCATTTTTTACAAAAATGTGTTTAGTTTTTTTTTGTATATTAAACACTTTTGAAGTTGATTCTAAATTTAGTGAAGTGTTTATTGATATTCAGCTAGTTATTTAGTTTAGGGTTTAGAATACTTAAGTATGCTAAAATACATTGCGCTAGAAGACTTACATATAAGTCTTCTGGATGAATATTAAGTTCAAGGGTTAAAAGACTTTCATAGAAGTCTTTTGAGACTTCCAGAAAGTCTTCACAGAAGACTTTAGGGAAGTCTTTCTGAGACTTCTAGAAAGTCTTTTGTCTTCTCAGAAGACTTCCCTAAAAGTCTTCTAAATCGAAATATTTAACCCAATTAGAATTTTCATCTTTGTTTTGAGGTTATTTGAATATTTTTGGATGTGCAGATTTTTCAGATCGGAGTCAGATTTTAAAAAAACTTTTGAGAAGATTTTGTTCTCAGTCGGAAGACTTCCAAAAGTCTCGTAGTGCTTTATATGTTAGAAGACTCTGTCAGAAGACTTTCTGAAATTCTTCTAACATAATGTACAAGAAGACTTCCTTGCAGTCTTCTGACAAAGTCTTCTCTCATGCTAAGTAGAGTATAATCTTATCTTTGTGGAGGTATGATCTATAGCTTCATGTGTAATAATTTTGTTTATGATTTGTTTTGTTATTTGTATGTGTAATCTTTAATTTGTGGATTGTTTTATAAATTTGAAGAGATGTTAATGATTTTTTTTTGGTAAATATGTTCATGTCTACAATATTATCTTCCCAAAAGTATCTAATATTATTAAAATTATGGGTATCAAATTCAAATTTACTAAAATTAGTCTAACACTTATAACATAACATAACAACATAAAAACTTAGTCAAATTTACTAAAACTAAAAGAAAAAGAATTTCAAGAAAACTTAATCAAATTCACAAAAGATAAACTTTCACTTAATGTTTTCTGAGAAATTTTCAGAAGAATTTCAAAAAAAAAATCGAAAGTCTTCTATAAATTTTCTAGAAAGTCTTCTGGCATATAATTTTCCTGAAAGTCATCTAACTTATAATGTACAAGAAGACTTTTATGGAAGTCTTCTCTCATTGTCTAGAAACATTAATAAACATGAATATTGGTAAGCTCATAATTATCACCAATATAATTATAAGTTTAATTCAAGAGCTTCAATATTGATTAATATACATGAATTAACAAGAAAATATTAAAAATCTCTTTAATTTTTTAAAAAATAAAAAATTATTAAACATTGACCTATAAAACTTTCATGGAAGTCTTCCTTGAGAAGACTTCCACATAAGTCTTTTGGTAGAAGACTTCTAGGAAGTCTGACTTCTAGGAAGTCTTCTGGTAGAAGAATTGTAAGAAGTCTTCCGGAAATGTTATTTTTGCAATTATAAATTTACAAAGGAAGCCTTCCTGGGAAATCTTCTCTGGAAGTCTTCCTTTGTAAATCTTGGTTTACTTTTATTTTTGATTTTTTTCGAAAACACCAAAAAAGACTTTCAAGAAGTCTTTTAGAATAAATAGGTTAGTTTTGCAATTGACAAAATTATCAGAAATTTGACTTTTTGTGGAAGACTTTCTGAAGTCTTCTGACAGAGGACTTCCAAAAAAATCTTCTAAAGTATCGATGGAAATCTTTTCACTGTTGGTAAAAGCCTACTTAAGTTACGTTTGCAATTAAAAACTAAAACTTAAATATTTAATTTTAACCAGAAGACTTCCAAGAAATCTTCGTTTGGAAGACTTCTTAAAAGTCTTCTGTCATAACCAAATGTTTGACCAAAATCAAAGAAAAATAAAGCTAGAAGATTTATAGGGAAATCTTTGCCATAAGACTTCCACTGACAATTGAGAAGACCTCTATAAGGTGTTCTGATAGAAGATTTTCTAGAAGTCTTCTAGAGAAAGTCAAATTTCTGACACAATTTGGTCAATTGCAAAAATAACATATTTTTGAGAAGACTTACATGGAAGTCTTCTCATTTTTTTTGTTAACAAAGAAAAGTTGGAAGACTTCATAGAGCTTATAAATTTCTTAGTGAAAGTTATCTACTCGTTCTTGACCAAGAATCATGAAGTTGAGTAATATTAATAAGCTTATAAATTTTGAAATAAAAAATTGAGATTTAAAAAGGAATAATAAGAGGAAATCAAAGAAAAATAGTTTGTGTGTGTAAGAAATAAAAATAAAAATATAAAGATGTAGATTTTGATTTTAGAAGCATTAAGAGCTTCAAATTGGTTGTTGATGGTGGTTGGTGTATTGATGGCAATGGTAATATTGTAAATACTTGATGAAGATGAGAATGATAGAGTAAAACAATCATTTTCGAAAAAACAGAGAAAAAAAATAATGGCATTTTTGTTAATAATCTGAACTTTTGGGGTGAAAAGAAAAAATTAAAATTCTAAAAATTTTATGGGTTAATTTTGCAATGGACTTTTAGTTTTGAGTCACTTTTGTAAAAAAAACTATGATAAAACATAGAAAAATAATTTTGCGTTACATTTTTTTTTAAAGTTAGTATTGTATAAAGAAATTTAAAATGTATAGTGTAAAGTGTTGGTGATAAATATTCTTCCTTTAGATGTCTTTGTATAAATGGCCCTCTGCCATGAAATCGCCACCTAATGTTAATCATGGGGTTGGGGACTTAAGTGGTCTGCAGGGAAGGTGGCAAAGGGTCGAAGAGAATGTTCTTTCTATTAAATAAAGAAGAGTATATACAACATATGTGATATCTGCAAGATAAAATTACGATAATATTCGAAACATAACATCTATATTACTATATGAATAGTGAAAAACTCTTGTAATGAAGGCTAGAGTAGTAACTATCGTCGTATATCCTTAACGAAAGTACCTTTGGTCGAAATTATCGAAATACTGTTATTCAATATTAAATACACTTATTTTTTTTTGAAGTTACTATATATTTTTTTTGAAAGTATAAATCCATAATTCTATATTAAATTGTACTTTATTCATAATCTTACATAAAACACATTTATTAAACATAGGTTCAACATACAACCTTCTTCAAGTTGACCTTGAGCATTCTTCTCTCTTTATATACTCCCAACATGACATGTTGAGTCCCAAATATTTTCTTTTACATGTTATTGTTTAAGGATATCTTATTATGCTTCCCGTAGCATTCTTGCATACTAATGAAAGACTCGTGGTCCTTATCCACTAGAAAAAATATGGGTATTGGTAGTTCTTCACGGTAACACGAATTCACGAACTTCTACCAAAAGTGGTTAAATCCAATACCCAACTTTCTCGTAGCGTAACATCTTTGCTAGCGAAAATTTCATTAACCCATGTAATAAAATGAATAAAAAAAATTTAATAGCGGTAAAGTGTTATCGATGCAAAAAATTTAGTTTTTTACCTATTCCGCCTTTCTTTAACATCGCGCGATACCATCGACGCATGCAAAGCTGGAAACCCCAATCTCTCTGATATTTCACCAAGATTTTCATGCATGTGGTGTTGTCGTCGTCGGCGGTCAGATTCGAGGTGAAAACCAATTCATATTTCTCTGATTTCTCTTATTAATTTCTTTGATTTCTTTCAGCTTTTACAGTTTCGATTAACTGAACCTTAGTATTTGAGGACACGAAGATTAGGAGGAGACAAGTCAGGTTAGAGATAATCAAATCTGTTTCGGATTCAATATCGTGAGGACTGAAGTTTGATTCTTTTGGGGCGAATACGATTTGATTTGTGGTTCTTATTTGTTCTCTTTTGCTTTGCAGGTTCGAGATTTTGATTGTTCCTTTCTGGAGTGAAGTCGAGTTCAAATCTGAAGGATCTTACTGAGGTAATTCTTTTTCATCCAAATAAAAGTTTTGTCTTGTTGGTGTTTTTGATTATCTGAGTTTTAGTATATGATTGATTGAATAGTTGATTGTTTATTGATGCTTATGTGAATGACAATGTGTGTGTTTGGTGTTTGACATACTGATCGTATGTGTGTGTTTTTTAATTTTGTTGGTTATCAGTTAGAAACTTAGAACATAAAAATGGTCAAAAAGTCATGGGTTCATCTAAACAGGTAAGGAAAAACAATATATAGTTACTGTTTTTTATGTGATTAAGAGAGTTTAAATTATGCTTTCATCTGTCTTAACCGAAGAGTTGATCTTGGTTATGAGAGAGGTGCGTGGGACTTTGTGAGGTATGTTGGTGCAGATTTACCAGAGTCTGAGATGATCATTTGCCCATGCATTGACTGTCGCAACGTAGATCGTCACTCAGCCGGTGTTGTTGTGGATAGTCTAGTAACTAGGGGAATGAATTTGAGTTACAAGATGCGGAAGGATTGGTATCACCATGGAGAAGTAATATCAGAGACTGACTGTAGAAGCAATGCAAGTGAGAAGAACAAAGAGATTTTAGGGTTATACCAAGCAGCTATGTTTCTTGATGAAGAGTTTCTTAGGCATGGTGACTTAAGTGAGGTTGCTGAAGGTGAAGATAAGGAAGAAGATGAGTTTCTTGCTAAGCTAGCCGATGCAGAAACACCTCTGTATCCAAGTTGTGCTAACCACAACAAGCTCTCGGCCATTTTTCACTCTTTAAGATAAAGACACAAAGTGGTTGGTCTAATAGAAGCTTTGATCTTTTGCTTGAGACTTTGCCACAAATGCTATCCAAGGATAATGTCTTGCACACGTCCTTGTACGAAGTGAAGAGGTTTTTCAGATCTTTTGATATGGTTTATGAGAAGATACACGACTGTGTGAACGACTGTTGTCTATTCAGAAAGGAGTTTCAGAAACTAGAAAAATGTCCAAAATGCAACGCTTCAAGATGGAAGATTAACATGTGCACATGTGATGTGAAGAAAGGTATTCCACATAATTCTAAGGTATTTTCCGATAATCCCACGTCTGAAGAGGATGTTCAGGTCAGAGGACATGGCGAAGGACTTAAGGTGGCATTTTAGTAATAAGAGCACTGATTGAAAAGCAAATATCTGGTAGATTCTGTTACTTGGGATTAATTAATGACAAATACCCGTCATTTACTGCTAAAGAAAGGAATCTTAGGATTGGACTGTCCACTGATGGGTTCAATCCTTTTAACATGAAGAATGTGAACTATAGTTCCTGGCATGCTTTGCTTGTCAATTACAACATGTCACCTGAAAAGTGTATGAAGGAGGAGAACATCATGTTGTCATTGCTGATTCCTGGTCCAACCCAACCTGGAAAAAATATTGATGTGTACTTAGAACCGCTTATAGAGGATCTAAACCACCTTTGGGAGAAAGGAGAGTTAACATATGGTGCATTCAGCCACACCACTTTCACCTTAAGAGCAAAGTTTCTCTGGACCATTCAGGATTTTCCTGCATATGGAAATCTTGCAAGCTGTAAAGTAAAGGGCAAATTGGGTTGTCTTGTGTGTGGAAAAAGCACAGATAGTATGTGATTGAGTAACTCCAGGAAGCACATATATATGTCTCATCAGAAAGGTCTACCTCCTACACATGGTTATCGAGGAAAGAAATCATGGTTTGATGGGAAAGATGAGCATGGAAAAAAGGGTACGATTCTGAGTGATCATAACATAAGCCAAATACTCAGAAATTACAAGAATGATTTTGGAAATCACGGCTGGTAACATCTGTTAGGCAAGCTCCAACCATTAAAGCTAGGATGAGCATGCCATCAAAGAATGTAACTACAACTGAATGGCGTAAATTTGTCAGAGAGAAGACAAGTAATGCTTTTAAGGTTGTTAGTGACTCTTACAAAGAATGAAGACATAAGCAAATTCTTCACACATGTGGTCGTAAAGGAATGGTGAGGTTGAGAGAAAATTTGGTAAAGGCTAGCAAAGATCCATCAAAAGTGTTGAGGCTAAGAGTGTGGGTGAAATCACGAACTAAGAAAGACGGTACTCCTGTCAATGTGAATGCGGTTGAAAAGAGTGTAAGTTATGTTTTATCTTTTCAGATTGATTTTATCAAGTTGGATTGGCTGTTTCTTGGTGATTAATGAAATTTGTAATGTGTTTCCAGAGAAAGGCAACAGAGATAGAACTTGAGGGTCGTGCAGATTCAACGACAACGAATCCAAAGCACGATATGCTATCTCAGATATTGGGACCTCATCAACATAAGCGGTTACGAGCGACGGGCAGAGGCATTATCATGACCAAATTGAATTGTTTACAAGTTAAGAACAACTATATCGCTGCAATGGAACAAAAAAAAATGACTCTGAAGGAACATGTTAATGAATTACAGAAGGCCATTGCCCGAATTAATAATCAGGGACATGCACCTGATGTCAGTAAAAACTCCAATAACAAGGTATGAATTGACTTCATCTGTCTTACTCTATCTCTAGAATTATATATATGAATTGGTTTGACACTGCTTGTACTTCGTGTAGAGTGTAAATACCAGATCACTTCCCAAGTGTTATCTGGTTAACTAGTCTTCAGTCGATGAGAATGTTGCTGAGGGACGGGTTGTTTCATCTGATGATGATGAGTTAGTTAATGGGATTCCTTTAGGGCTTCCCGTTTTGAAGGTTTTAGTTGAAACTGCAATAAAACCAGACACCTTTTTATGGCGACCTGCAAAAAATATGTTTACCATGGAGGATGCAGTAGGCGAAGTGATTGCATGGCATTCTGATCATTGTATTGTTGCAACAGAAGGTTTCATTCCAGAGGACAATGCTCCTAACGTTAAGTTTCTTCTTCCTCTGTAGCTAAGTATGACTTTCCTCTATACATGAGTCTGGTTATGAGTCTTTTTTATTTGATGTCTTTTTTTTTGTTTGGTAGAGCCCTTTCACAAGTTCAGATAACAAATGTAAACTCATGGACTATATACATAATGAGAAAGTGGTTGACTGACAAGGTGTGTTTTGTATGTTCTAGCAGGGTAGTAAATATCATAAACAATCAATTGTCAAATTAACCCTAATCTTAACACACTCAATAATACTCTTGCCAAGAGAGATCATGTGTAGTACTTAAGGATCGAATCCACAAAGAGCAAAGGTACACAATAGATTTCTTATTTCTAAAGACTAAGCTAGGTAAATATATATATTGGTAGTGGATAATCAGATTAAGGAAATATTCTTTGTCAAGAAGTAGGATGCAATATGGAAATATGCAAATATGGAAATATTCTATTAATTAACTAGATATAAATATGAATGTAAATATGTTAGATCTAAGGTTTCAAGCTCAATGAATTATAATTGATAGGAAGCACAAAAATTTAAATATTCTAGAACTCAAATGTTAACTATTATGACTCTTTTAACTCCAACTCTCGTATGCGAGCAAAAGGAACGACCATCGATCGACGGCTAAGGCCTGGTGTCGATCGACGGCTAAGGCTTGGTGTCGATCGACGGTGAAATAAGAAGGAAGTGTGGGCGAGATTTCATAAGTCCACCAGATTTATTAGACCAGCTCTCGTATGTCCCTAACAACATAGTTCAACATAATCTATTCTGGCATAAAATCTACTCTCGTAGTTGTCCAAGTCTTATTATCGAGATCCTAGTTAGCTACTATAGAATGCAAGCATTAAGCACAACTCAATTAATGGATATTAACTTAACCTAGCAATCCTATTTTTGGGTTAATTCATGATTGTTATCATTCAACCCTAAATCTAATCAGTAGCTACTTAAACATGATCTTTGTCACATAAATCATAGATGAATATAATAGATATGAAATATAAAATATATAAAAAACAAAGGAGTTCCAGGAGGACTCTGAAGGAGTCTCTCCTTTCTCTCCTAATAGAAAATGAATAGAACTAAAATGCTCCGTAAAACTTGTGTTGTCTATGATTATCTTCGTGACTCTGTCTTTCTCAAGACATAAATATAAAACCCTAAATTTAGGTCAAAACTCGTCCAGGGCATTTTCGTCATTCTAACTTGGGCTTCGATCATCGGTCGATGCCAAGTGTGTTCCATCGATTGAGCTCGAGCTTCGATCATCGGTCGACGCCAAGTGTGTTCCATCGATCGATGGCTTCGTTGACTCCCTAGATGATTAGCTACAAATTCTTCTTCTCTAGATGCTCCAAAAGCTCCAAGTATCTCATATATCTCCAAAACGTTCCTGGATCTGTAAATACTCTAAAACATAGCCTAGACACACATAATAGACTCTAAATAGAGCCTATAACATGGTCTACAACTGGTAATAAATAGGCTATATCATTGATATAGGCCGATGGCAGAATAAAGAACCAAAATCATTGGTCAATGGACTTCCTCTTTGTCCAAATGCAATAAAAGTGTATGTGGATGGGGTACTAAATCCAACGGCATACATATGGAGGCCTACTGTAGGGAAGACAAATATGGAGGATTTTCTGAAATGTTATGTAGCATGGCCTGCAAATTGGGTTGTGTTTGACTCAAATACAACAAATTCTCCTCCTCGACAACACTCAATTTCTAAAGCAGTGAGTTCATCTTCTAAGAATCAGAAGTCTCCATTAACTCCACCAGCTCCTACAAAGAAACAATTAACTCCAGCATCTCCTCTTCGCAAATCAAAGGTACTTTCTTTTGTTGAACTAGTTGATTCGTTCTTGGGATAATGCTTGAATTTTGGTCCTGGTTTGTGCTTTATGTGATTGCGGTGTAACAAATTCAAGCCAAATCAAAAAATCAAGATGCTGGATTTGTTTGAAAACAAGGTGATCGTCGATGAAGGACTTTGGTCTTCGAGTAATCCTGACCATCTTGTCCACTTTCAACCTTTGGGCCTTGGTGCATGTAGAGTCTTTGTGGATGTTGTGAAGGTGAAAGATGCAGCTGTGTGGAGGACAACATCTAAGATCGAGTAAATGGAAGATAAACTTGGAAGTTGTCTTGCTTGGCCAGAGGATAAAATTGTAACGGTGAGACTTTTTTTTTCTTCTTCTTCCTCTGTCATGTTGCATAAGTGTGAAAATGTCAAACTAAAGTTATATCTCTTTCTTTTCAGGTTTAACAACATAACAAAAGAAACCAGGTTATTAAGTTCTTCTAAGACATAAATGACTTGGTGTTTGTCTGTTTGAGAACATGTCGATGTGTATTTCAATGACTTTGATTTTTAGGTACGTTTTGGATTTTTTTTATGCTTTGGATCAGTTGGTTAAATTAAGACCTATGTTATTTTTGTTCCATTTTATCTTTTCAAATTTAAAACAAAAAATCAAAAAATGAAATGTCCAGATAAACAATTTCATATAACAATGCAATAATCTCATTTTAGGGTTTAGGGTAATCATAGTGTAGAGGGTTTCATACATTATTTTTAGAGATTTGTTTTAGGGTTTAGGGTAATTATAGTATCGAGGGTTTCATTAACAAAAGATAACACACTCAAACACAGTATTCTATTTTGCTCACAAATTAAATGATGTAGTTCTCTTTCCACATGATCTTTGTCGTGAAAGGGTTAAAATTTATTGTCTACTTTTAGGGGTTACGGTATATTGGTGTAGTTTTAGTGTTTAGGGTTTATAGATTCAGAAATTGATGTCTTCTTTGCATATTATTTTTTAGATTTTTTATTTCATCATTTTAAATTACATAAACAGATAAAAAAAAATTTTAGAACATCTTTAAACCATGAAAAAATCAAACGAAAAACCATGGCTTGTAAGCTTAGAACCAAAAAAAATCAGTTTCTATCTTTTGGAGCCAAACCAAAAATTTTATTTCTGCTTTTTGGAGGCAAACCAAAATTTTTCTTTTTGCTTTTTGGAGTCCAACTTAAAATATTTTATCTTTATATGTCGTCTATCAAACCGTGCTCACCATAAACTAGGTTAGAGAGTTATCTCCTTCCATCTCAAACCACTGTGAATCTCTGTGTGCCAACACAAGTCTATCTCGAACCACCACGAATCTCTGTGTAACCACCACGATTCCATCTCAAACCACCACGACTCTCTCGTTTTTCCATCAATCTTCGTACAACCGATTTCCTTGTGTTTCCATCGAACTCTTCAGCTTATATCAAAAGTCATCGCCCGCTAAACCCTATATTTTACTCATCCGTCTGAATATTAGATTTCTCTAATTACAAAGGTAACAAATCTTACAGATCCTTAAAAATTTGAAGCCTTACAGATCTCGGAAGGCAACAAACGTCTGCTAACTTTGCAGACTTATTATCATATAGATCTAGCTTCTTTTAAATTTTCATTTTAAGTCTAGATAATCAAATATTCTCTTTGATTTTCAGACTTATTATCCTAAAGATCTAACTTGTGTTAACTTTTCTATCTAGAAACTCTAATGGAAGCAAGGAAGGGCATCATATGTTGACTGGCGGCATCTGGAGTGAAACCACAACTCAAACAACAACAGCCACAACAAGAACGAGGACAGTCCTCAGGAGAAAATGATGTGGAGGAGATAACAAGAACAGAGTTCAGACGCTCTCAAGGCTACTTGATACGCATTGAGGAACCTGAAGAAGACATCGACCCAATCTTCCTGCACTGTATGAGAACCCTGGATGCCCGCAACCCAGCTCCTATGAGACGCCCACCACAAGCACAAGGACAGTCCTCACGAGCCAAGGGTGGTCGTAAATACTAATGGCACCTTTCTATAATAGTTGTTTCAGTGTGTTTGTTTCTTTGCTATGGATCTATTGTCGCAGATTATATTGCTTTGAATGTTTGTAATTTGTTTACCTTTAATTACTGAAAATTAAATTTTTCAATTTTTTTTAATTTACAAATTATGCAATTCTATAACCCCAAAACATAATATTGCAGGAAATCAAACCAACAAATGTGTCATTATACAAAATAATAGGATATCCAGAATTAGCTATGAAAATTAACGTCCTAGCATGAGAAGATCGCTACCTTATAATATTCAACAACACACGAAAATTGCTATGATAGGTGCACACCTCCAGAAACACAAGAGTCACAAAATATATTCCATGGAAAAATATATGAGTCATAATAAACTTTGTTATGGCGAGACAAATACGCCATAAAAAATATTATAGCAAAGATAGTGGTGCTATTAAAGGGAATACGCTACAAAATACCTATTATTTATAACACAACGAAAACGCTACAATAGAGGGGGGTCTACAACAGCTGCGGCTGTCACAGCGTTCTTCTAAACGCTATGAAAACGATATGATAGTGTATTTTCGGCGCTACTAATGCCGATATTTCTTGTAGAGATCTAAGATTTCCGAAAGCTCCTATAGAAACATCCCTTCATCAAATGAATCCTAATCCAGCATGTCGAATGTAGATATCTTACCACTGAAATGAGTATTTCTTTTACCTCCGAAGCTTGAATCGCTCATCCGTGAGTTTGCTGAAATTCTACAAAGTTGACATCCTTGGTTGAACATAACCAACTTAAATCAACCATCTTGCAGATTTCAAATATTTTTTTCATGGCAACAATCAATCAATATTTTTTAAATTATAATTATAAAGACTTAAAACTAAGAAAAAAGTTTATGAATGTTGAGTACAAAAATTTATATTTTTATGTAAAATTAAATTTTATATTATTTTCAAATTATATATATATGTTTCTACATAATTTGTTTGTTTGATGTTATTAATTAAAAAGTTAAACTTATGATTTATAATTTTTAATATATATATTATTCTCAACCAATTATATATATATATATATATAATACAAATCTAACGAGGTAACTTCTAAATCTCCCCCAAGCACATAAGTCGACGAAGCTATTTTGGGCTTAGTTTTCAAACAAACTAGATCTCACCTACTTTCTTGTGCTCCCGACCTTCCGACAACCAATTCTGGCGAGTCTCTTCCACTTCTCTCCGAAAACAAGCCCCATGCTCACCATTTAAAGAAAATAAGGCAATCCATAACCACAGCTTGACTTGAAGACTTTTCATAAGCTCAACCCAGTCCAGACAATAACAACAACCTGCATAATCAACTACCTATCTCGGAAGCAGGAGTAGGCGGTATTATTATCCATCGCCATACATAGGTATCGGTACCTGCTCCCGAGCTACACTCAAGGAATCGTCTACTATAAATACTGAAGCCATTCAATGCATTCAACAAGCACTACAAGAAAATTCTCTGTAACACGATGGAAGTCTACATGGCTGAGAAACCGTATGAAATTTCCAAGAATTACGTGACAGGAACCAACAGAAAAAAGCAATTTAATTTAGTTGGTAAACTGTTGGAAAAAATTGACGGATATTAAAGTTCTCAGATAATTGCCATGATATCATATTTATGTTTTCTAAATGTTGAGATAAAAAAAAACTCTCTCTTTAGCGGTGATGGCGATCAAATTTTAGGGTTTTGATGGATCTTCAACGGTGGGATCCAGGGAACCAATGAGTTAGAGAGGTTTTTCAACAGAATGATCATCATCAGCATGAGGCTTTCGGTGAGATTTGGGAAAGAGATGAAAGTCCTGCAAGGAAAGATCTTCTACATCTTTGAGGGGGTCTAAAGGAAAAAGGAAAGATGGGCATTTAAAGATCTTGGGTATCAACAGGAATTCATTTTAGTACTCAATCAAGGGAATGTTGGCTTCCAATCTCTCAATCACAGAATATTCAAGGTACGATTATCTTTCTCATTAAAACAGAATCGGATTTGATCATCATGAATATTAGGGAGATCATATCTCGATCCAATCTGCCTCAGGTCTGGAAAGTTATAAGCGGGATATTGATATATAAGGAGACTTTTCAGATTCGCGGGTAGCTAAGAGGTTTATGTAAAGTGATTTACAGAATTAATCAGAAAAATCTGTGTTAAATGGGATCAATCATTGGAATGGGAAGGCAGAGGAACATGACTACTATAAAAAGAGAGGTGATCCTAAGGAATTGCAAAACAGTTCTTCTCCTTTCATCTCTTTCAACTATCTCATAGTATTTCGTGTTATCGTTTTCTTGGTTTTAATGGCTCAGATCTAACTTCTTGGAAAAGTCGGTGACATGAAGAGTGTGAAAGGTGCTCGTAAGCGTTTCAAGATATAGATTCCAAATTTTGAAAACACTGACCTCATCAAACAATATGACAAGACCCTAACTGGTAGGTGTATGAATCATGTTGAACAGGATGTGAAGGCCCTTAACGTGATGCTACCTAAGATATGGAAGGTGGAAAATCGTTTGGTTGGTTGTTTTCAGTTTGATTTTGTAAAGGAATAAGACAATGAGATGGTGTTGAGGATGCAACCCTTCCATTTTGACTACTGGATGATTTATGGATCAAATTCTGGGATGACACACTTCAGTTCCTAAAATTCTAAAATAACCCCATCATAATAATTCTAATTTTAATATTAAAATTTAAAAACAAAAAAGGAGTAAATAACTAAAAGACCAGAAGACATCAGTTTATTTACGACCCGTACCATTACTATCCTACCCGTCTGGATCTACCCGAAACCCGACCCCCCTATTTGTGCCCTAAATCCCCAAATCGAAAATCCAACTCCCCACTCTCCACTCTCAACCCTCATGATCGAAACCTCCATTTCCTCCATTCCTTGATTTGAGAAGCCCAACATCACGCTACATCACGATAATGACTCCTAGAAAGAAAAAGACGGAATATCCGACGAAGAAGAGAAAGGAATCTTCACCGGTGAAGAAGAAAAAACCACCACCGCCGAACAAGAAGAAGGTTGTACCGACGAAAAAGAAGCGACCATCTCCGGTAGAAGAACACGGAGAAGACGGTGGGTCGTCATCTCAACCCAAAAAGCGGCGGCGACAAAATGTGGATGCTTCTCCTACTCCGGCCGTGTCTCCTACTCCGGCCGTTTCTCCTACTCCGGCTGTGTCTCCTACTCAGCCCGACAGTGAGGCAACACCGTCAGCAGATCCTCCACCAGAGAACAAAGAAGATCCTCCACCGGAGTACACACAAGATCCTCCGGTTGCAGATCTTTCCGGGTCTTCCACTAAAGGGGGAACACCTTCTTCGGAACGAGGAGAAAATCCTGAGGAAATTGGTTCGAATCATGGTGACCCTCGCACATCTCAAGAACCAAATGCTACAGAGGTAAACTTGATGTAATTTTTTGGATTATGGTACAACTAGGTTATATATTGTTTATAGTTGTTCTAGTTGATTTAGTTGTACTTAAGAGAAATGTGACTAGTACAACTTAAATAAGTTTAACTAGAATTACTAATACTACTATGAAATGTAAGTTTGTGTAACTTGTATCACATGTACAACTACTTAAAACAATCGTAATATAACTTGTATCACTTGTACAACTAGTAATTAGCTAATAAGTATTACTTGTACAACTATTATATTTATAACTTGTATAACTTGTAGAATTGTTCTCTGTATTAATTATATTACTCGTACAACTAGGGCATATGTAGCTATAAGTAGAACATATATAACTAGTATAACTTGTACAATTGTTCTCTGTATTAATTGTATTACTCGTACAACTAGAACATGTAGCTATAAGTAGAACCTATCTTAGTAGTATAACTTGTACAACTGGTCTATGTATTACTAGTAGAACTCGTACAACTAGTACATATGTAGCTATAAGTAGAACATATATAACTAGTATAACTTGTACAACTGTTCTATGTAGTACTTGTATAACTCGTACAACTAGGAAATATGTAGCTATTAGGTGAACATATCTTACTAGTATAACTTGTACAACTGTTCTCTGTATTAATTATATTACTCGTACAACTAGGACATGTAGCTATAAGTAGAACCTATCTTACTAGTATAACTTGTACAACTGGTCTTTGTATTACTAGTAGAACTCGTACAACTATGACATATGTAGCTATACGTAGAACATATATAACTAGTATAATTTATACAACTGTTCTATGTAGTACTTGTATAACTCGTACAACTAGGACATATGTATCTATAAGTAGAACATATATAACTAGTATAATTTGTACAACTGTTCTATGTAGTACTTGTATAACTCGTACAACTAGGACATATGTAGCTATTAGTGGAACATGTTTAACTTGTATAACTTGTACAACTGGTGTATGTATTACTAGTATAACTCGCACAACTATGATGTTATTGTATTAATTTTATAATCTTTTTTGTGCAGTGTGAGGATATGGCTGGAAGAGCAATCAAACCACATGGGTTTTTCTTCAAACCGGCCGAGTATGGGAAGGCATGTAAGCTGTCTACAAGGTGTCATCAACATAGTTTCATCAATTTGATTAAAGATTTCGATGCATCGGAGAAGAGGTGGTTTCACGACCACCCACAGTTCAAACATCTTTTCCATATGGAATGCTCCTCCAAGAGAAAGGTCATGGGGATGTGGATGTTGTTGCTTCGCACCTTAAAAGTTGATAAGAAGAAACAGAATTGGTTTGGGGTAAATGGGGTTCCCATACGTTACTCCACCAGAGAACATGGGCTATTATCAGGACTATATTGCCACACATATCCAGAGAAGTATGAGAGCTTTGGGAGTTTGAGGTTTGCTAAGAAGCACTTTCAGCAAAAACCAAAGAAGAAGGGTGATGATCCTCCTGAACTAAGAGTGACACCGGGTGATGTCCTAAAGAAGCTAAAGGGGATGAAGTATGATGGTAGTCATGAGCGCTTGAAGATGGCGGTGCTTTACTTCTTGGCAACAGTTATTAGAGGAAGATCAAGATTTGGATCCCCTATAGAGCCTTTCCTTCTCCAAATAGTGAACGATCTTCGGCTGTGCGAGAAGTTTCCATGGGGGCGATTCACATTTGATGACTGTGTGAAGGAAATACAACATATGGTGAAGCATTTTCGAGGAAAGATCCCAGAGAAAGCTAATTGGACATTTCCTGGATTTATCAACCCACTAGAGGTAATAGTTATTAAATTAATGGGATATAACATGTATAATTTGTTACTAATATATTGTGTTCAAATGTCATGCAGATTTTGGCGTTTGAAAGTATTCCAGTGTTGAAAGAACATTTTAGAGAAGATGTTGAAGAATTTGATGAAGGCTGTCCAAGAATGTGTAAGTCGAGGTTCGTAGCGAATGGATCGTCAGGATATGCCTTGGAAGAGATATATGAGAAGCTTGGAGAAACAAAGGTTATACACTTTATAAGTTGGTTATTTTTTTATGATTTTGTTTAAGTGTTCAAATTTTACATTAATGTGTGATATGTTGGTTAATTTTTCAGGAAATTATTAATGTTTTGGCACCAAATGAGAGCGAGTTAGATCTATTGGTCGAGATATTTGATGATAGGTTATGGGATGACTTTGAGCTGGGAGATAATGAAGATAAGGATGACCCAATTGTCGACGGTTGGAACAACATTATTATCATGGACATAGTAAGAATTTGTTGGGAGGATTTGTACACGATGGATGTCAACACCCGAAAGAAAGAACATGAGTCTGAGAGGATTTGTGAAGAATTTGAGGGTCCGAGGGTGTGCGAGGAAACCGTGGTAGGATGTGAGAGTCTGGAAACGAGGCTGACCAAGCTAATCAAAGAAGAGCTTAAAGTGAGGGATGAAATAATCGCTCAGTTGGAAGCAAGAATTAAGTGTATGGAAGACGAGCGTAATCCCCATGACGGATTTGAGAACATGGATGACATGTTTGAACCTGATCATTTTGGCACTGATGGGTTGTTTGGAGGCCAGGAAAATGGTATGTACATGTATCTTATTCATTGTGGTGTGATTTGGAATACTCATACATGTTGTTATTTTAGATGGAGAGAAAGAACCTGAGCAAGAAGGCGAGAAAGAGCCTGAAAAGGAGTTTGTGGAGGGTGAGAATGAGCCCGAACAGACAGTGCAAGGTAATGTAGTAATTTTGATATTATTGTAATAGTTTTGATATTATTGTAATGAATTTAATTTTGATATTATTGTAATAGTCATATACACTTGAAGTGATGGCAGCAGCTGCCGAGAAGGTTGAGAAGGAAGCTGCGGAGAAAGAAGCTGCGGAGAAAGAAGCTGCGGAAAAGGAAGCTGTGGGTAAAGAAGCTGAAGAGGATGAAGCTGCAGAGGAGGATGAAGCTGCGGAGGAGGATGCCTTGACGATCCAGAAGAGGGTGCCAAAGCCTTCTCGTTTGAAGAAGTCTCCATATGTTGAGAAGTAATTTATGTGGTTATGTTGGCGTTGGATATTGGTGTTTGCTTTTGTGAAACTTAAGACTTGTCATGCTTTTGTAGTTGTATTGTTTTGCATCCGCCAAACTTAAAACTTGTGTGTTTATGATTTAGTAATGAACTTGTGTTTGTCATAGTGTTTGACATGTATTTAGTATAACTAATACAACCAAGTAAACTATGTGTTAGTAACTCTGACATGTACAACTAGTACAACTAAATAAATTAAGGTACAAGTATCGGACATGTTTAGAACGTGCTACACATTTAAAACGTGTAAAACAACTTAAATGTAACAAACTTATTAACATTTAGTTGTACTAGTATTATAGTTGTACACTCGTATATATAGTTGTACCGTGTTTTGGGTTGTACAAGTTTGTACATAGTTGTATTTTGGTAGAGAATTTGAATTTTGTAGTTGTACCACGTAGAAAATATATAAACCTCAGTTGTACAATTTTCAAATATTTACATACTTCGAACCACACACTATGGAATCATTAATTTTGTTAAAATATATTTTGGGTATGTTTATAAAAAAAAAGTAAAACAACTAGTAAACAAACCTTTAAAGTATAAGGTAGATCATGGAAACTTATGTGATTGTATAATAATTACAAAAAAATAAATTGTTAAACTTCAAATAGTTAGGATGAACCACTCTAAGGACCTTTCAACTTTTCTACTCTATTGTTATTTACTTATGAAAAGTCAAATGGAATTTAAAATTTTCATAAATAAAGAAGTTATACCAGTTGTACCAGTAGTTCGTTCGTTCGTAGATATAACGTAGTAGTACAAGTTGTCCTAGTGTTACATTACATAATTATTCTAGTTGTACCAGTATGACAACACATAAAAATGCATGTTATGTTATATGAAGTTTTACCAGTTGTACCAGTATGACAACACAGAAACATGCATGTTATGTTTATGTGAAGTTTTACCAGTTATACCTGTAATATTTGACAGAAACAACACATTACATAGATAAGTTCCACAACACATAAGCAAGTTCTATAACACATAAATAAGTTCCACAACACATAAGCAAGTTCCATAACACTTAAATAAGTTCCACAACACATAAAAAAGTTCTACAACACATAAGTAGTACTCATTCATCACTTCCTTCGTTCTCACCTCCCTCGCTGCTGCTTTCTTCGTGACTGGTTTCTTCGTAGTCGTTGTCATAGTCGTCGCTGTTATCTTCCTCGCTCGTGACACCAAACCACTCTGAGAATGGTGGATATGTTTTCTTTCTCTTCCTCCGATATTCTCCTGCTGATGGAAATCTAGCCGTATGTAATCTTCCTTTCTTTTTATCCACATACGGCGGGAAAACAACCTGAGATTGTATTTCTTGAGGAACTTGCCATGATGAATGATGAGGCACTGGATATATTGTCCTAGAGTATGCCAAGGTCCACTGCTCCATCCAATAATACTTAGAACAATAATTTTCAACCAACTCCTCCAAGGTATCATCTGTTGTACTTCTGCAATACTTCATGATAGCAGCAAGCGCATGAACACATGGATACCGGTCAATATCAAAATGCCTACAGTAACATCTTCTATTGATCAAATCAACCAAATAACCTTTCCCGTCCACACCAGTAACATTGTACAGACGTTCAAATGTGTTTAACACCTCCACATGAAGTGTTTTTGCAATCGGACAATTCACATGCAATTCAGCATGCACACGTGGGACAAGTAATTGCGTCTGTGGAACCCCTAGAGAAAGTTGTCGGTATTTGTTAAACCATTCTGCAATCTTCCCCACGATCTCATCAATCATTGGCAGCAATGCATATTTTCTTTGTTCCCTGAAAACACCATTCATAGATTCAACAGTGTTGGTTGTATCGATGTTGTACCTTGCTCCTGGAAATTGACATCTTGCCCATTTAGTCTCATGAACACTCTCATCCAAGTACTCGGCGGCCTGAGGAAACTTTCTTCTGAAATCATTATATTTTCTTCTAAACTCTCTTTCCGTATAAATACCAGCAATTTTTCTGAACGTATGGGCAACCACATCTTTCCTAACATGGCTGCATGCTCCTTTCACATTACTTGACAAGTGATATATGCAATATCCATGGATCGCCAATGGATAGACCTCGTGTACTGTCTTGATGATGCTTTGGTTTCTATCAGTACAAAATACAAGTTGAGGATCATCTGGTATCAAGGTTTTCAATATCTCCAAAAACCACCTCCAACTTGCATTTCTCTCACCATCTACTACAGCAAAAGCGAGGGGATAATGATGATGATCTGGATCCTGAGCAGTGGCAATTAGAAGCACTCCTTTATACACCCCCTTCAGATGAGTTCCATCCATAATTATCACTTTCCGCATGGAATTAAACCCTTCAGTGCAAGCTCCAAGCGCAAAGAACATATACTTAAACTGGTTCTTCTCATCCACTACTAAGCGGGTAACAGTACCAGGATTCAACCTTTCCAACATGTACAAGTAAGACGGCAGTCTAGCAAAACTCTCCATTGGGTTACCACGCAGCTCGTTGATAGCTTTGTATTTTCCTCTCCAAGCCGTAGAATACGAAACCTTAACACCCAATTTGTTTTCAACCAAATCTATGAGATCCTTTGGTGCCGGAGTCTTGTATTTTCCGGGATAATCAGCTTGCAGTACAGATGCGACCAAGCTTGGTGTGCCTCTTTTCCCCTTCCTGGTTGCACTTTCAGTTATCCTAGCACAAGTATGCATCTTCCGGTATGTCCTTATAGTGAAAAAATCTGAGTTTTTCAGCTTTGCAGCTCGTAAATACCATTTACAACCAACCCCACGACATTTTAATAAGTAAAGTCGAGGCGTCGACTTCACTATATCAACCTCAAAACAATTCTTATGCACAGCCTTTTCCACTATATCCCTCACATCATGCTTAGTTTCAAATTCTTGGTGCAAAGTCATGTAAATACCATCATCCCACTCAAATTGTACAACTGGTGTTTCAGCTGTTGTCACAACCGCCAACTTCTCCATTTCATCCCTTTCATCTCCCACTTCATCGCATTCCCCCACTTCATCGCCTTTCTCATTCTCATCCTCTTGAATATGAGGAAAAATCATCAATTCCTTAAGACCGACCATATCATCATTAGCTCTTGCATCACTAAGAATTTCCTCATCCCTAGAAAACATCTCGTTACTTTGGTTTTCTGAGATAGATTCTGTGAGCTCCACGTGCAAGACAATACCCCCCTGATTTTTTTCTACTTCCAACAAATATCCTAAAACATCTTCATCATCGAAGATGTAACATGGCCTCTTATCATCCATTCCCAATGGAAAGTAACTCAATTGAATCCTGGTAGCAGCTACATCAATCTTTATTTTCCTGCATATTCTATCAAGCAAGTAAGAGTAAGTCACCTCTTCATAACTTCTCTTCGTAAACACTAAAGTAGAAATATGTCTGTCTTTCCGCTTCCATCGAACTTCATCTCCCACATCTGAATAACTACCCCCTTAATCAAAATATATCACCACACGTTGGTTGTTATCCATAGTTACCTGAAAAGTATAATAAACAACATCACCACTTAGTAGTTGTACCGGTTACTCTAGTTATACAGGTGACAGTGATGACATCCGTACTAGTTGTACCATTTATACTTGTTTTCATGTTACACTCTATATTACAGTTCTACTAAGAATATCAGTTATACTATTTAAACTTGTCATACTAGTTTAACTGGAAAACCTATTGTATACAGTACTAATAGACGTATCAGTTGTATGACTTGTACGTTTAATAAGAACATATTGTACAACATAAACCCAGTTATACAAGTTAAACATTTTGTTTACATGATTTATACGACGGGTTGTACCAGTTATACCATCTTATATAAACAACTCTCCTGCCATAATTTCATGATTCTAATAATATTTACATTCTGTTTAACTTCAAATCACTCTTATTACCTTCATGTCTTTGGTTCAAACAATGTTCAACCGAATCTACTTTTCAAGAGAGAGAGAGAGAGAGAGACAGACAGAGAGAGAGACAAAGAGAGAGAAAGAGTAAGTTTGAAATAGAGCGAGAGAGCATTACCCAAATTCATCAATGGAGGAAGATACACGATTTCTTGTAGTTGTTTATGTTGCTCGTCGTTCAATCTTTCAGAGAAACGAAAATAGATGAAGGAGAAGAGATAGGTTGGTGAAGAATTGAAGAGAAGAATTGATGAGGAAGATGAGATGGTGGTTACGTGATAATGAAGAGGAAGAAGAAGGGTGGGCCCCTTCCACGCCAAGAGGAAAGAAAGAATAGGAAGGAGAAATCGTGTGGTCCTCATTGTTTTGATCCAATGGTGTAGAACATTCTTTCATTAACACCCTTATGGTAATTTCATGTTTGTAGGGTTATGTAGATTATGTTGGGTTATAAGAGAATAGAGTGAGTGGGTTGTGTCCTAAAATAGAATACAGTCCATGATTTATCTAGCTAGATGGCAGCCAAAGATGCCATGGAACTTCCCCTCAGACATCTCATTTTGGATTAAGGTATTAGGTGTTCCTCATGAGATCTGGGTTGCTCCAACGTTTCAGAGCATTGGTGATGCTCATGGAGAAACAATTGAAGTGTATCTTAACTACGGAAAAATCAAGGTGGTGGATGGTTGTAAGGAGCTTTGTTTCGACACGACAGTAGATTTTGTTGGCGGGAGTTCCATGAAGGAGATGAGGCTATAATATCACTAAAGTACGTTAAATTGTTTGGTTTATGTGAGACTTGATTTAGTCTATGCCATGATTTCAAACGGTGCCCACTGAATTCAAAGATTCCTCACAAGAAGAGAGAGAGAGAGAGACCAGATAGGAACACATTAGCAGGCAAGAAAATCGATCCAAGAGATATAGAGGTGAGGTGATCAATGGCGAGGCGGGATAACATGTGAAGGGAGAGGAACAGAGAAAGTATCATGGGAAGGGAAAAGGAAATATGTATGAGGAGCAGGAGTCAAAAATGGGTTAAGGTACCTGAGAGAGGAAGCAAAAGGACACACACACACAACAACTATAGAGGAGACAAAGGGGGATCACATTCGAGGAGTGTTCATAGTGATCTTCCAAGAGCATTAAGTCCTAGGGAAAATACCAGATCGTTTTGATGTGTTAGACAGGATACAAGACCAGGGCCAAGGTTGCAGAGGATGCACATGAGGAGGGAGAGATACAAGAAAAAATCTGAGGAATGTTCAGCAGATTAATCAGGAGATACCTCTTATGCTTCAGCCTCAGAACCTCAGGTTGAACAAACAATGATCCAGATAGAAGCTCCAAAGGTAATCGTGGATACGGAACTAGAGGAAAATGGTTTAGATTTAGTCAATGATTTTTAGGAGATGAGAATAAGAATCCCGATAATGAGGTCATGGAGTTAGATGAAGAACAGGTTAATTTGGCTGCAAATGAGGGACTCATCAGTGGTGATGATGAATTACAGAACCTCACAGATGAGGAAGTTAAGGATAACAACTATCGAGTCCAGAAATTGTTGAGTGAACATAAGGAGAATGACATACAAGTCGGGGAAACAAAGGGTAAGGATCCAACTGTTGTTGGACAAGAAAAGAGGTGCTCGCAAAGTCTTGTTCAAGCGGCCAGCAGTTGCAGGTGGCACCACTAAGGCTCGAATGGTTCAAGCCCTTATTTCCACCCGCAATAGTAAACAGCTGTCAGTCAAGGAAAAGGCTCTAAGCAACAGTAAGAAAAGGGTCCCTCAAACCCCAAACCCTCGTCGTTTAAACCATAGAAGTTTTATGGTGCTTCTTGTCTCAGAAGAGAAGTTATGGGAGCAGTTGGTGAGCTCTGGTCTTTTCGCTATTCAAGTTTTAATAAGCTTATTGAGCATTTCTTTTTGTTTCACCTTTCGATTTTCTTTGTCTACTGTTTTGTTATTGGGTTTTGTTAGAATGATTTATAAGATCTTGAGCTGGAATAAGAATGGTTTCTTTGGTTATTTTTATTGATTTGCCTTCAATTTGATAAGAGGCGTATTTTGGGGGTCTGTTCATATACTTTGCGAGCTCCTTAGTTATTGGTCTTGATATGTTTTAGCTATTGTGTACATTATAGAGCATGAATTATGTTTAGTCTCATTAAACCAAACATAATCACGAACCACGTGTGCAGAGAAGCAAAGAAAACTGGCCATGAGATTGTTTTCTTTTGAGAGTTACGGGTATAGAGAATTCATACTGACATTGATTCAGAGCTTGTATTTGGCCCCACTAAACTGTAACACCCTTCTCCTCCTCTCTCGTAACAGCATGTTACTTCTAGTAAAATATCGAATTAAACCTGAATCATTTAAAATCAAATCAAATATTTAAACATTTAATAAAATAAACACAAGAGAAATCATTTTAAATTTAATAACTAAACCGTATCGAAAGCTCGTATGAAACATTAATTAAAACTGAAAATACAATTATACCAAGACACCAAACCGTCCAGATATCTGACTACTCGTCATGCTCATCTGAAAAAGGAAGAAAGAGGGGTGAGTAACATGGAGTCACTCAGTGAGGTAATGATGCTAGACACGCAAATCACTGACAAAGTAAAATAAAACTCCACTATAAAAGTTTAGCTCTAACATGAACAACCAAGACGCTTAATGCATCTCATGAAACAACCAATGCGATGATAGCACATAGGTAGTCCATACATCCCACATTCTCCTCATAAGGATATACCATATAAAATTGGGCCGAAAA
This sequence comes from Sinapis alba, assembly GCA_012274485.2. Taxonomy (NCBI): domain Eukaryota; kingdom Viridiplantae; phylum Streptophyta; class Magnoliopsida; order Brassicales; family Brassicaceae; genus Sinapis; species Sinapis alba. The sequence goes on along the minus strand of MU105794.1, from coordinate 153,705 downwards.
TACAGAAGTCCATCTCTGTTTCCCCGCAATGTCCGCTCTACGTCGATATGCAAACGTCTTTGCATCCCACAATCTCTGATTTACATTGATATGCAAACGTCTTTGCACCATGCAATCTTTCAAACACTTGCGTCGCTACCTCAGACGTCTCTGTCCCAGCAATGTCCACATAGTCCCTATATTTATAACTACATACATATGTATATATATATATATATATATATATATATATCGCCATTTAACATCACTCAATTCAATCAAGGAAAAATGTTTGCCAACTACACGAACCATCAATCACTACATGGCCACACATGCAGACTAATATAATGTAGCAAAAACTACACAAACTTTATGTCGCCCATAATGACATGGTGGCATTGGATGTTATCATGGTGCCAACATCACGGGTCTCAAAACCGATCACCAGAACAATTAAATAACGATGAAAAGCGGCCCCGTGTAATTAGACACCAGTTAGCCAAATCCAAATAGAAACCTAACCGAAGTAAGATGTAAACCCGACCCAGCCCAGAACATTTTCTATTTAGGCCCAATCCAGTAAACATTTCCCCTGGCCCATTCCAACTAAAAAATAAGCCCGACCCCTATTTCTTCTAAATTCCAAATTTCCGACAAATCTAAGGGTTAGGGTTCATAAGCGATTTTCTAAATCTTAATTTTCCTACTGTTCTGTTATGTTTGTTCTAATTGGAGAGAAAATAAATATTAGCGAGTTGACAAAGTTTATGGAAAAGAAGGCTGAGAGTTATGTCATGTATTGTGACAAATTGAATTTCCCTTTTCTTTTATAAATCTTGGTTTTGGGGATTAAATAAGTGGAATGGGGTAGTATCGATAGAGAAGTCGACAAAATTTGGTGAATAAATTATAGGATAAGGGTTTTGGTGGGGTTTGTGTGGGGTTATGACGACTTTTGTCGAGACTTTCATGTATTTTTGTGCTTTATGCTTCTTTAGTTATTTTGGTGTGTTTTTGTGATATGTTTGTCACTTTTGTTGTTATAGAAACTCCAAAGTGTTGAAAGTGAATTGTCACCACTCGGGACGATTCAGTAAGGAAAATGATGTCTTGGATTACAAAGATGGTGTAGTTAACGTGGTGGGTGTTGATTATGAATTTGTCTTCATTAATGTGGTCTCGAAGATGTTTGAAAAAAGGGTTGTGATAGGAAAAATGTGGTTCAAGATACCATTTCATGAAATGGAAGATGTGAAGCCTTTGTGGGAAAATTTGGATCAAAACAAGAACAGAATGGAAGCTGCAGCTCGGTGGTACAAGGAGGTCGACATCTATATTGAAAATTGTTTCGGAGAGAGTTAGAAGACCAAAAAGGCTGTACATGTAGGAGAGAATGAGAATGATGTAGGTGGGAAAGAGAGTGAGAAGGCAAAAGCGGATGTTGAAAAGAACTCTGAAAGGGCAATTGATATATGTGAGAATGTGCTTGAAAAAGGCGATGACAGTGTGAGTGATGAAGATGATCCAACGTTCGAGGTTGAACAATCAAAGGATGAAAGCATATATTATGAAGCAGGCTTGTCCGAGGATTCAGATTCAGAGGCAGGTGATGATCCCAAGTTGGTTGAAGAGGACCTTGAAGCCTTTGAAAATGTGAACTACAACAACCAAATGCCAGATGAAGATGAAGTCTATCCATCTACTGATGACTCCTTCCCACTAGTAAATAATTGCCTCAAGCTAAAGACGAGGCGCAATGTGGTATTTGATAGATGGGAAAAGACAAAGCTCAGTGCTAAATGTTTTGAAAATAATTGCACCTGGCGAATTTATTGTTCGATAGAGAATCCGATTGAGAAATGGATAGTGAAAGTGTATGAGAATGAGCATCAATGTCATACGGTTGGGAGGTGCAAGATGATTAAGAGTCTAGTGGTAGCTGATATATTTCTAGAAGATGTTAGAAAAGATCTGGAAATGAGTGTACCAGAGATCAAGGATGAAATGAAGAGGAGGTACAACATTATAATCTCACCAGCACATGCACAATCTGCAAAAAGAATGGTGTTTGATAAACTTCAAGCTGAAACGGATGAGCAATTTGCCAGATTGAGAGACTACGAGCATGAGATAAAGAAGTAAGAATTTTTCATCCTTATTCTATTTCATCCTTTACTTTCTTCAAGTTGAGAAATTTTCATCCTTATTCTATATTCATGACAAATCAAAACACAACAACGGAGATTAACACTACGTTAAGAGAGGATGGACTGGAGGCATTCTCTCAAATCTACATTTGTTTCGATGCTTTGAAGACGTAGTGGAAACAAAACTGTCGACCCATCATTGGTTTGGATGGTACGTTTTTGAAGCATTCAATGGTGGAAATGATATTGACTGCTATTGGAAGGGATCCTAACAACTAGATATACCCTATAGCTTGGGCTGTAGTGGCGGCTGAGACCAATGAAAACTGGGAGTGGTTTATTAACAAGCTGATGGTGGACTTGAATTGGGGGAGGGTGAACAGATAACGATCATCTCGGACATGCACAAGAGCTTGATTAATGGTGTCAGTACTCAGTTACCAAAGGCCGAAGATCGTTCTTGTGCTAGACACATTTACGCAAACCTCAAGAAAGCTCACAAGTCAGAAAGTTTGAAGATGTTGTTTTGGAGAGTTGCAAGCAGTTACAATGAAGCTGATTTCAAGGTGAATTTAAAAACATTCAGGGAGTTTGATCCAAGTGCATGTGATGATCTATTGAAGAAAGATCATCATACATGGTGCCGAGCTTTCTTCAAGATTGGATGTTGCTGTGCGGACACACACAACAATCTAATAGAGTCCTTTAATAGGACCTTAAAGGCTGAAGAAGCCTTTTGTGCAGATGTTAGAGTTGATAAGAAGAGATGCAATGCAAAGGATTGCGAATAGATATAAAACAGCTTGTAAAGAGGTTGGCAGACACACAAAGAAAGCAAGAAAGGAAGTCCAAAAGTCGTGTAAAGAAGCTCAGCATTGTTACTCTATTTCTAGCACCGGTGGAGTATTTGAGACCGTGGAGGGGGTTAATGGATATTCAGTCAGTTTGAGTAGGCGTACTTGTTTATGCCGCGAATGGGATTTGAGTGGCATTCCTTGTCGTCATGTTGTTACTGCAATTCGAGAGAACACCGGCTTGGTTGAAGACTACATCTCCGACTACTATTTGATTGAGAGATGGAAGGAGACTTACCGAAGAGATTTGAATCCTGTTAATGGACCTAAGTTTTGGGACCATACAGGAGGAGTCCGCATTCATGCACCTCCTTATAAAAGTCCTCCTAGAAGACCTAAAGACAAAGCCAGGATCAAAGGTGTTCATGAATCTCCATCTAAGAAAAAACAGCAGAATCCAAAGAAGGTTTCTCGGCAAGAAAGAGAACCACATTGTGGCGTATGTGGTAAGAAAGGTCACAACTCAAGGAGATGTCCACAATAGGTATGATGCAAGTATTCTTCTTATAATTTTGTATGTATTGTGTGTATAACCTTTCTTTGTGGCAGTCTCCAGATAGTAGGGCAAAGATAAGGCGACTTAATGCATAAACTCAATTGGAAGGACAAGAGGAATGTCACAATGCAGCTCAAGAGGAAGCTTACAATGCAGTTCAAGAGGAAGCTCAGTTTGAAGAGCAAGACGTTTCTTCACCTGCACTGCAGCCAACTCAATCAACTGCACCTGAACCAACTCAATCAATCCAACCACAACCAACGCAACCACAACCTAGGCCACCACGTGGAAAGCAAGGAAACCTCCAAAGAAGCAACCGCTTGGCTACCTTGCTCTTTGGTGATGCTCCTTTGTAACTTGCAACCTAGATCTTTTTTGTTTGTTTTGACATGTTCTTACATGTTCTCGGCTTATGGATCCTTTTAGATGTTGTCAAGGATCCTTTTAGATGAACATAATGGATGTTTTTGGATGTTATATGTCGATGCTTATGGATGTTGTATTTGGATCATTTTGGATGTTTAATTTGATGTGTGTCTCTTATACTCTTAATTCTAATTGTTTGTTTCTTCTCTCCACTCTTTTAGTGTGTTATAGTCAAAAAATAACAACTTTGATAGTGTTAAATTGGTCTTAGTAGCTCACATTCATTACCATTCTTAAGTCACTACAAACATAAACCGACACTACAACATCCTCATATTCCAACATAAACCTTAAAACCTTCCACTCATGCGTTGTCGATGTACAACATTTTCAAAATCTTCATCTTCTAATTGTTAAGTTGTACACCTTCACCCTCACCATGTCTTCCAGCTTTCTTCACATGATTCTTCTCCAATTCCTCTCTAAGTTCAGTGATGGTCATTGTTAAATTATTTATCACTTTCTTTCTTCTCCTGAATTTCATCACGGGCTTCAATCAAAGCTCTCTTCGGCCACCCTTTGACTGACCTCCTCTTTATCAACCCACCCGAAATAGTTGCAGTGATTATTCTCACATTCCTAATGATTCATAATTTCAACTACAATGAATGAAAACTACAATGAATACAAACTCCAAAATTTCAATTACTTACCGAATACAGCTCACACCCATAGAATCTACGCCATGGTTTCTTATCAGTCCAAGATGTGAAAATCTTGGCGGGCAATCCACAATGACACTTTTATCGACCCCCCCCCCCCCAATATGTAATCTTACAGTTACTAGACGATCCCAACATTGCTTCGACTTTGCTTTATTCGAGTTTGTGTTCGTCGTATTGCAGAAAAGAGAAGAAAGAAGAAGAAGATATCAAATTAGGTTTTAGTTGTTTTAGATTGGGCCTGAATTCAAAATATTTTGCGCCGGATCGGGTTTCTATTTGGATTTGGTTAAGTGGTGTCTAATTTCACGGGGCCGCTTTCCGTCGTTATTTAACTGTTCTGGTGATCGGTTTTGAGACCCGTGATGTTGGCACCATGATAACATCCAATGTCACCATGTCGTTATGTGCGACATAAAGTTCGTGTAGTTTTTGCTACATTATATTAATCTGTACGTGTGGCTATGTAGTGGCTGATAGTTGGTGTAGTTGGCAAACATTTTTCCTTCAATCAACAATTGAATCATATATACCCCTAACTTTGGTTTATAATGAATATACTAACTACCAAACAAGACTCAATTCATATAAACGAAACATGTTTCAAAATCTAAACTACAATACAAAGAATTCTATACTGGTACAGGATTTACAGAATAGACTTTCACCTTAGCCAAGATCAAAGATGAATCGGGATAACCAAACATGAAAAGTTGGTCAAAAAAAATCCTAGGGTTTCACCTTTAATAATTTCACCCAAACAAACGTAAAAAGACATATTAAGTTTAGAGTTTATAGTAACTTCCTGCACAAGAAAAAAATTGGAAACACTTAAACCTCATGCATGGATTTCACTACTCAGGACGTAAGGGTTTCTCACATCACAAGAAGCAAGGAAAAAGACTTTAAACCTCACGTCTTAGACTTGCGGTTACGGATCTCGAACTCGACGACGTAAATTACATCTCCGGTGACACACCGTGACTCTCCGGTGGCATGGCCTTCTCCTCACTAGTTCACGGCTGATGGCGGTGTAGATCGAGTACATATCCAGATGAGATGCGGCGGCTCCAACCTCGTCCTCCTCTCGGCTCCTCAACGCATCGCCAACAAAAGGATGTTACATGATAGTTGTTAATCCTCCCGTGAAGGCGATGGCTCCAGTGGCGTGGTTCACGGTGGTGGCTGGTAAAAAACATGGTTCCGGTGGTGGTCGGTCACGTCTTTGTCGTCAACCATACAAACATCTCATCGTCACCAACACACGATAAATAAGAGACGGAGAACATAAAGGAAGAAAGGGAGGAGGAGAAGGATGGCAACAAAGCCGTTTCTTCACTTTGACTAAAAGGGTGTGGCTAAGGTGTAAGAATAGGGAGATGCTTACACTATAAATAGTTAGGTATAAAGCACTCACGCACTTGATTAAAAAAAGAGATTGACTTTGGTTTGAAAATTTAATTAATTAGAACTAAACCAATTGGTATATTGAAAATCGGGAGAACCGGGTCGTTACATAAACCAAATACAATTAAAAATTAAGGTTATGGGAAACATAAGGTTCATTTCCATCATGATTATCTACTATTGTTTCTACAGGTTTCATTATCTAACAAGGATATATAGAGTCATCTTAATTAACGACGGTAAATATTGCTTTGGCCACAAAATTAGAGTCATCTTAACGACGGTAAATATTGCTTTGGCCACAAAATTAGAGTCATCTTAACGACGGTAAATATTGCTTTGGCCACAAAATTAGAGTCATCTTAACGATGGTAAATATTGCCTCTTGGATCCTCTTGACGTTGTTTTTATGGGAACCAAATGAGGCAGGTGGAATATATAGATTACATTTGGTCATGTTTGAATGGATATGGCTACATGTGCGCAGGGAGATACTACACACTAAGGATACACTATTTCTGTCACGATTAGTATGGTCCCCATGGCTTCCATTGGTTCTTTACCTAATAAAGTCGGATGAGATGTATGTGGAAATAAAAAAACAGGCCATTGGAGAGATAATAATACAAGGCATGAGGAAATTTTTTGGTTATATTGGCGTGGGGATGTAACCAAAACATTAATGATGTATCATAGTCTAACCGAACACATAGGAGACGAGAGTGTTGGCGGATCCAAATTAGATCATCTGGATGGAGATGGTTCTATTAAAATAGTATAATGTTTATTATACCCCTATATAATTCACAAGTTACAAAAACGTATTTTCCCACCAAAACTACAAAACATATTTTTCGCCAAAATCACACAGCGCATTTTTCCGTCAAAATCACAATTTTCTCGTCAAAGCGTACTTTTCCGCCAAAACACATTTTCCCGTCAAAACCACATAAATGCACTTTCACATAAAAAAAACATTTTCCCATCAAGACCGCCAAAATTACACAACGTATTTTCCTGCCAAAACCGCCAAAACGCTTTTTCTCGCCCAAACCGCAAAAACTTTTTCTCCCGCCAAAACTGCAAAAATGTTTTTCTCGCCAAAACCACAAAATGTGTTTTTCTCGTCAAAATCGCAAAAATACGTTATCTCGTCAAAACCGCAAGAACTTGTTTTCCCATCAAAACCTTAAAAACTTGTTTTCCAGCAAAAACCGCAAAAACTTGTTTTCTCGCAAAAACCACAAAAACTCATTACTCGCCAAAACGGTAAAACGCGTTTTCCCGTTAAAACCGTGTTTTCTCGTCAAAACCAAAAACATAATTTTCGGCCAAAACCGCATAAATGCAAAAACGTATTTTCCGCCAAAACTACAAAATTGCATTTTCTCGCTTAAATCACAAGATCAAATGTCTCATCAAAATTGTTGTGAATATTTATTTTTCATGGTCAAGAATGAAAATTAAAGCATATAATTAAGGGGTTTTTTTTTGAACAACAAGCATATCATTAAGGTAATATCATTATTTTCATATCAAAAATTAAAATTAGTGAATACTGATCTTTATTTCTATAAAATTAAAATCAACTAGGTACACCACAACGACATGTTTTTACAACCAGTTGAAGGCATTCGCAACAACAACAAGAAAAAAAAATGGTCGCTGGAGACTCTTTAATATTCATCAGGTATACATATTTAGTTGTTCTTCATTTTAATATGTTTTATTTATTTTTTGGGAATTTAAACTATTTTTGTGTTCAAGAGGATAGAATGGAGAGTCACAAGTCAGAATTAGAAGAGGATCTTATCAAAAAAAAAAGGAAACATACAATCAAGAGTCGTTTCAATCAAAGTAGGCACCATGGAGTAATTTCCACAACACTGAATGCTATTAACTCCAAATGCATGTTCGTTGTCTTCGGTAAGCCAAGGTAATAAGAACATTTTTACTTCTTAAAAGAAACCATGGGATTAATTTCTTTTGTAGTTATGTTTATATTTTGATTTAATGATATCAGGTCAAGCCAATTTGTCGCCTCCTTCAAAAAAATTTTTGAATATTCCTTGAATAATAAACTCAATATATGTTAACGATTTACGATGCAGTTCGATGCACCCTCAACTTTTATGCTAATACATTATACTTTTGATATTAAAAACTTGCATATTTTGAATAGACTGAGACAAATCTATATAGTTTACATATAGTGATATGATTACTGAAATGTGCACAAAAAATAGATATGATTACTAAATAGGTTAAAATGCAAGGTGCAATCGTAGAAAGAGTTGTGAATTTAACTGTCTTTGATGGGTAGAAATCCGAGACAATGCATAGAATTTTCGAAGGCGATATGACGCTTGTTGGAGACGATCCATGGCCATAAGTTTTCTTTCTTTTTGCTCTCTCTATATCTCTTTATTTCTGAGAAAATGTAGTAATGAATATATTTTTGATTTTGGGTAGCGAATTTTGCAACATGTTACAAAAATATGCATACTCCCCAAAAAATGTTAACCAAATGAAACTAGGGACCACATTCTCTAAAGGTGATTTATTGTCAACAACAAAAATTCTACCATGTTCTGACACCACTAATAAAACAGGTACTAACCTCTCTTCATTGATTTTATGTTTTACATACCACCTTATCTTGAAGTAACAGTTTTTGTATTAAACATGTTAAGTTTTTTCATGTTCTGGTGTAATTGTGTTTGGTGAATTTTGGGTAGCGAATTTTGCAACATGTTAAAAAAATATGCATACTCCCAAGAAAATGTTAACCAAATGAAACTAGGAACCAGATTCTCTGAAGAATTTATACGCATAAATGCCTTTTGTGTCTTTCTTTTGCTGATATGTTTTTTGTTATGTGTCTGTAATAAATATGTTTTTGGTATATGTGTATGTGATATATATGTTTCCATCATTCATATTTTTATTCTTATTATGGTGTTAGTAACAATATTTTTCATTTTCAAGTTATAATTGAATGACTTGAGCATAATATCATGCCATACATATGATTTCACATCCCCTAAAAAATTAAGAGCAAATAACTGACTTTGGAAGGATTGATGTCAAGAATAAATGAATAACAAATTCAAATACTGAACTGTTTTAAAATATTTAAAGATTTACTATATACTTCAATCAAAATACATTTAGTTATATATGATTTAAAGAGGGACAAATATAGCAAAAATGTCAGTTACGAGGACGAGTACTCTCAGTAGTACCAGAGACACCGGATATAACTTTAGCGACATCACCTGCTGAAGCTTCTGGCTTCTTTTTGCTGTACAAGACCGTGTAGCCAAGTCCACCAACAATCACAAATCCAACCGCTGCTGCTCTCACCGGACACATCCCTAATGCTCGCCGCTGGCCCAATACTTCACTTGACTGCCTTGCTGCTTGTTCCGGTCCCGCCATTTCCCTTTCCTTTTTATATATCTGTATAGATGATGTCTTTCTTTAGAAGTAACTTATATCTCTCAAGAAATTTCTTCTAAAGATTGTTTTTGTGAAGTTTGCTTTTGTGTAGTTGAAAATTTGGAATTTGTAGAAGATATTTGTTGGTTATTAAGGTTGACCGCAATCGTAGGACATGATTAAGACTCGCTCCTTGGGTATGTGTTTTATTATTTATTTACCTATATTTAGCTTCAAAATAAAGTACGTTGTAGTTTTATGAAATCTTGACAAAAGAAAGTAGGAGATTCATGAAGTCAAGAAGTCAGAAGAAAGTGATGTTCTCACGCTATTTAATGTGTTTTATTTGTTCTTCATGCCCTATATAACTTTGAGGATACCACACTGGGACGAAACTGAGTTATAAGTAATGATCAGACTGAGTTGTTGAACTTTGGATCTGGTTCGTCAGGTCTTTTCAGTCGGATATACATAAAACTACATATCTTTCTTTCGGTATACTTCATTTCATAAAAGAAAATGTTTTACAGTTCACTGAGGAACTTACGTAAAATGAGATAACGGGGTTTCATATTCCAAGGTCAAAACTCGGAGAGGTCGAGTTCAGATGAGTCATTGTGCCTGCAGTTGTCTTGGCCGGTGAGGTTTCTCGCACCATGGACTGCTGAGGAAGTGAATCTCTAGTTGCTGCTGTAACTCAGTTAAGCGGAAGAAAGAATTGTTCGCAGATGAGACTCTTTTTCCCATTTCAAGTCTTAAAGCATTTAAATTAGGGAATTACCTCTCGGTGATATAGGCTCCAATTTAATGTTTTTGCTGGTATCAGATTCTGGAGGTACTTTTGTTGAGGACATTGGCGTCATCCTGTTAATGTCAGAACATGTGGCTGTAGCATTCGGTCTCTGAAGTATGGAGAGTATTTGATTTACTGCAATGAGGTTTCCTTTGCATTGGTATTACAAAGAAACCACTTGGAGAAAAACTGAAACAACTAAAATGAACATTTGACTTACCATCACGTAAAGGTTTATGCGGAGGAATGTCCTTGATGTACTTGTCATTCTCTCGGCGGCTTAAATCAGCACCAGACTTTTCTGCACCATTTTTCCAGATCAGACAGCAGCATCAGGATTGAAACATTTCTCATGTCTGCTAATGAATATGGCTTGAAAAGCACAAGTTATACGATTCAGACCTAATCTAGTTTACAGTTACTTGGTACAAAGTACCTTCAACATCTGAGAATCTGTGTTAAGAAAAAAACAATGTGCACTAACTGTAACTAAGCTGAGGCAACGCTTCAAATTACCACAATTCTGAAAGTATGAAGTGGGTAGATTTCCCAGATTATTACCATCACAAGGAGAGTTGATCAGAGAGTGATCATTGGTTCCCTTATTAGCTGAGCCAAGAGGTAAAGTGCCTGCGTACTTGCTGTTAGTAGCAGCATGCGCAAAACCAACAAGTATACATGTACATTCTGCATTTCTTTCTTGACTGTTCAGTTTTTCATTATTTAAACAGAGCCTAAACACATGATGAAAAGAGTATCCTATCCCTAACATGAACTATGTCATTTTCCATCCTTGTGGAGGTTATAAGATACAAGGTGTCTAACTCAAGAAGAATATTACGGTTTACATATACTGAGTTCAGGACAGATACATAGGCATGATTGCAATGCCACAGGTTTAACTTCACCTTCTTCCAAAACACAACAGAAAAAACGTTTCAAAGAAAGGATCAAACCTTCAAATGTTGGTTTTACAGAGTCTGGACTTAGTGCCGCAAACTTGTGCAGTTCTCTCTTTTTGAATACTGCAAATGTAGAAGGAAAACATTAACAACCTGCAGCGTTTGATTTTAACACTCTACAGGAATGAACACAAGGTCATACAAAATTTCTGGAGGGAGTTATAGTTAAGGGATACAAAGGTACCAACACAACTAAACTCACCTCTAATGATTTTGTGAGATGGGCTGAGATTCTTTGAAGCAAAATTATTTGCAAGGTTAGTTTTTTTCTCTTCTGCCAGGAACAAAAGTATGAATAAATCTTATGTTGATGTCCTGAGGAAAACTCTTGAGGATTTAGTGATGGTTACCAGAATAAGGAGAAGATTTCTTGAAATTGGGCCTGAGCACTGCAAATGGTTTGCGCTGTTGAACCGAGTGATCACTTGGTTGAGGGTTTGGATCAGAAGATGAAGGGTTACAATCGTCCTGGGGTTCGCATAAATCGACAAGATATGCTTGAAAAGTGAGTCTTTCACCTGAGTTAACAACTTCGTTTGATTTTAACATCCGGCTTTCGAGTAGATTATCAGCCTCATCATAAAGCAACACCTGCTTTTCCAATTCACTCTGGGGTTAGCTCTCAAGCTTCATTAAGAAGATATTTGCAAGTGTCTAATCTGGTTATCATGAAAATGCATATTCAGTAATCAATCAAAGCATAAGTGAATCATTTTCAGGTGATATTCACCCAATACTCTACACAACTAGTCGACAAAGATCCGCTTCGAGTAAACTATGCCCCAAATCTACATGAAAGTGAAGAGTGTGAAGGAAACCTTTTTCCGGGTGAAATGGAGATCGAGGAAGCCATCGTGAAAGACCTTTCTCTTCTGAGTGAGGTGCTTCGTATACATCGCAGTCCATCTCTTCTTCTCCGCCATTTTCTCTTCCTTCTTCGAGAATCCCAATTTGGTGACTGATAACTCTTTTTTCAAAATTTGACTGGACGCTTGCTACTGAATTAAATTGGCTGGGTCTTTAATCTTTTTTTTTTTGGTCTGGGGCTTTTAATCAAAAAGCTAAAATATCCTAATTATAAATAAAAAGATCAATTTCCTACAATAACTTTTTTTTTAAATCACTTTATCTACACTAGGTAAGGAACCCGTGCGATATCGCACGAAAACTAATTTTATAAAAAAATATACTATACTTTATATAGTTATTTTATGTGTTATAAATATTTTGTAGTTAGCTATATTTTTGTTATTGATAACATTAAAGTTTTACATTTTATTTAGTTGTAATAAAATTAAAAATATATCAAGATCAAATAAAATATATGTCTAGTCGCTATTTAATTTATAATGTAATTTATAAAATATAAAGATCTTATTTTGTAATATATTTATGAATTGTTTGAAACCATATAAAATATATGTACAGTTAAAAATTGTTGAAAGTATATAACTTTTTACTAATAAAAACACAACTCTTAAAAGTTAAAACTGTACATTTTATTTTTTATAAAAAGACATAACTTTTAACATTTATATAATTTTTACTGTTACTTTGTCTTTTATAATGAGAAGACACAACTCTTAGACTAATAATTATAAAAGACAACAATGGAATATTTTAAATATTTTAAACTATTTAATTTTTATAATGAAAAGATACAACTATTAAAATTAATATGAATTCAGTTTTTTTAATGAAAATATACAATTTTTATAAATGAAAACACACCTATTAAAACTAATACATTTTAGTTTGTTTTTTTTTTATGAAAAACACAACTTTTGAGTTTTTATACGAAAAGTTGTATTTATTAGTATTGGGATTAAAATTAATACTCCCTCCGTTTTAAAAAGATACATATTCTAGAGAAAAAAATTGTTTCAAAAAGATACATTTTTTACATTTCCAATACAATTTTTGTCAACTAATAATGAAAAATTGTGAAGTTCAAAAACATTAACTGTTTTTTGTAAAATTTTATTGGTTTAAAAGTATAGAAAATATAAAACTACAGAAAACTATGCATTTATAACAAAGTTTTCATATGTTTTATTAAAAAATGTGAAAATCCTAAAACATCTATCATTTAGAAACGGAAGGAGTATCTTTTTGTTTTACTTTACTCATATCTATATATTCATACTTCATAAATATTTGCACTTGTTTTATATCTAAATGTTAGTGTATTAATATGAAAATTTGAATCTCTTAAGTTTTATACATGAAAGTCAGATCACTTAAAAAAATTTAACATGAAAATTATATTTATTAGTTTATGTGATGAAAAGTTATGTCTTTCACTTTTGTTTTGTTCATATCTATTAATAATATAATACATAAATATTTTTAAAAATTTATAACTAAAAGTAAAGTGTATTAACATAAAAATTGAGTCTCTTAAGTTCTTTTATATGAAAAGTTAAAGTTTTATTTTTATATTATTCATAACAATGTGAAAATAATATATATGTATATATAATGTGTTAATAATATAACATGCTAAACTTACTTGTGAAAACATGCAACTGTTAATTCTGTATATCAAAGCTTATTACAAAAAGATGCATCGAACTGTTATGAAATTTGAAACGAAGAGTTGTATTTGTTGATTGTGTCTATTCAGTCTATATATATATATATACTATGGGTTATAGTCAACAACACTTAAAATCCCATCATTCCAAAGACATCTTGTATTTACTGTTTTCGTAGTGGGTAAACGGTCGGTAAACTTACGTGATGATTGTTTAGATGGTTTTCAGATTTTAGTTTTTAGTTTTTGGTTTTTAGTTTTTAGATTTTGGATTTTAGTTTTTGGTTTTTGGTTTTTGATTTTTGATTTTGCAGTAGATTTTAGTTTTTGAAAAAAACACGAATGGCGATTTTGGTTTTTAGGTTTTGATTTTTGTTTTCAAATTTTTTTTTGATTCTACTGTAGTTTTAGTTTTTATAAAAACTTGTATGATTATTTTTAAGTTTTTAATTTTAATATATTTTATTTATTATTTTTGTTTGAAGTTTAAATAAAAACTAATAACAAAAATCTAAACTTTATGAAAACAAAAATGTAAATTTCTGATTTTTTATCTTTTCTTTAGATTTTCTGTTTTTATAAAATTTGAAATGGTTTATTTTAGTTTATTTTTGTTATTTAAAAAAAATTATAACATAATTTCGTTTTTTATCAAACTTAAATTTACTAAAAAAATATATAGCAAATTTTAATAAAATAATACCAATAGATTATTAACAAAACATGCAAACTTTACATAAAAGTAAATTTAAATAACTTATTTAATTTTAATGACAATTTAAATGAATATTCTTAACATAAATTATTTTGTATTATATATGTTTAACATATTTTTTTGATAAAACTTATTTGTTTATAGTAGTTGGATTTTGGTTTTTGTTTAGAAAATGACAGTTATTTTAAAAACTAGTTTCCCTAAAATTTAGGGAATCTATTTCTTTAAAATCTTGATTGTCTAAAAATTGGTTTTTCCAAAAAACAAAAACTAAAAACTACTTCAAAATCTGTAGACAATCAACCTCTTAATTGACCAACGACAGAGATGCAGTCATGCAATTATTAATATGTATGAATAATCATATCTTTTCAATTTAAAGTTATTATTTTGAAATAATATTTATATGAATAATCATAATTTTCAATTTAAATAGTTACATCTTTTTTATTTAAAGGTAATTATTATAAAATGATTCATTTATGAATAGTCATAACTTTTCATTAAAATAATTACATATTTTTAATTTAAATACAAACTAATAAATAACTCTTAAAAAATGAAAAATACATCTTAATATATAATGAAAAGATCCAATTTTAAACAAAAAAAAATATAATATATATAAAAATATACAATTTTTCAACATATAAGGTGTTGAGTATAAACTTTTACTACAGTTGAATAGAACCTTTTCTTTAATGACGGTTGCACGATTCTTATAAAAAAAAAGAAATAACTAATTATAATGATTTTACTATATTGCTACAAAACTTTACTAAATTAATAATTTGATATCTATTGCATATTCTACTTTAGTATTATATTCTTAATACATTATTTTTCCAATTTAAAAAGTTGCATATTTTCAATTAAAAAATATTATTTATAAATCAATTTTATTTATAAATACCTACATTTCTTCACCATTTTATTAAATTAGATTAGTGAAAATTATTACTTTGACAGATATGTATATAAATGGAGGATACAACTTATTTTCATTTTTGAAAACATAGTAGTCATTTTTGAAAACATAGTAGTCACTTAGATTAGTGAAAATTATTACTACGACCATGTTCATTTTTGAAAACATAGTAGTCACTTATTACCTTTTATTTACTACTTTGACCAATTTTATTTTTATTTATAAGATATCATATACCATTAAGTTGATCATTTTTATTTTCTACTTTGACGAAATTTATTTTTGTTAATAAAATTATTTTTCAATTAATTTAAAACATATATAAAATTTTCAATTAATTTTCATTGAACCATCAAAATTAGAAATATAATTTCCTTTTGACAAACTTCAAATAACAAATCAGAATTAATGATATATTTTAGTTTACCCCAATCCTGAAACAATCAAAATTTAAAATTTAAATATTTTATTTGCTATAACAAAAACTATATGTTGCACGAGTCCAATATATTAACAATCCTGATAAGTATCTTTTAAATCCGTGCAAGTATCCAACTAACAAAAAGCTTAAAACTAAGTTTGTATGTGAATATTATTGTGTAGTGATTATGTGATATGACTGGAAAATACTAGAATTACTGCAAATACTAGCAGAAAATATCAAATTATATATCATGATATAGTTTAATAGTATCTGCTAGAATTTGCAGTTATTCTAGTATTTTGTAGTATTCACTTAGTTTTAAGCTTTTTGTTAGTTGGATACTTGGACGGATATTAAAAAAATACAAAAGTCTTGATTCAAATTAATGCAAGCTATTTAATCCTTTAATAACTACAATACTAATCTCTATGTACAAACATAGTAGTTCACTGATTACCATTTTTTTACCACTCTCCCAATTTTATTTATATTTACTCATAGGAGTATTAGATATCATAAATGATAAAGCGGACCATTTTATTTACTGCTTTGACCAATTTTAATTTTATTAATAAGATTTCCAAAAGAATAAATTTTGACCATTCCTTTTTTTATTAATACTACTCTGACAAATTTCGACACAACTCAGAATTAATGATAGTATTTGATTTATAAATTTATGACTAATTAAAACATAATTATTTCAATACATTCACTTTTTCTCTAAAAGTCAGTTTTCATACTAAAAGAAATTGACAATAAATTAAATGATGTTTATTTTACCTAAATATAACATAAATTAAAATGAGATAATATTCATGTCAATACATAGAATTTTATATGAATAGTTTCAATAGTTTTCCATAAATAAAACCTTTAAAAACATTTTCCACTTTTAAAAGCATTAAAGTTTCGCATAAAATCGTTATAGAAAATAAAACAATGAAAATGGTAAGGTAGTAAATAGTCATTTTTCACAAGGTCTATATATACAGATCGAATCTCGTTGTAAACCCCAAAAGTGAAGAAAGTAATCTCTCTATATAAAATTTGAGTTTAGTGAGAGGTGGTGAGATAAAACATTACGTTCATTTCAAAGGTGGTGTGTGAATATACATACTACACATTCTATCATCATATCTTATTAATTTTCTCCGTCCTCTTATTTACACAGGGAAGAGGAAGAAAGATGGTGAGGATCGCTCAGGTGTCCTACGAAGAGAAAAATGTACAGGAGACGAGGTGTCAGGGACAGAACTCAAGTAGACTTGAGGAAACAGTGGAGGGAAAGAGGAGGAAGCGTAGGATTCTGAGGCTGTACGAAGAGTCTGACGACGACAAGGAAGAGAAGGAGAAAAATGAGGAGGATGAGGAGAGGAAGGAAGGAGGAGAGAAGCTCCATGGAGCGAAACCGGTTGGTGAGCCGGTTAAAGTTACGGGTAAAGGCAAAAGGAGAAGAACCCATTACAGGCAGTTCGAGTACGGCGGTAAAAGATACAAGCTGGTGAGTTGTGTTCACTAGATTGATGCATTATATATTATGGGTTCAATTACTTGTTGGTTATTCCATCGTTGAATCTAGGGCTTTGAAGGAACTTTGATTTCTTTGTGAGAATGTATTATGTCTAAAAAAAAAAAGTTAAGAGACTTCTTAGTTAAAGTTAAGAAACAGTTCTTATATTACGCTAAAAACTCCGTCTTAAGAACCTTACAATAAACATGCCCTAGCCATAGCTGCTCCTTTTATTTGGTCTAGAGACGGGAAGTTTTTCTTATTACATAACCCTTAATTTCTTTCACAGGAAGAATCGGTGATGTTGAATCCAGAAGGCAATAGTCAAAAGCCTTATATTGCCATTATCAAGGTACTTGTGTACGTACTGCTGAATGTTTTGTATATGCTTAGTAAAACTTTTTTTTTTAATTTCTGGAAGGATATTACCCAAAAAGAAGATGAACGCATGATGATTCTGGGACAGTGGTTTTATCGTCACGAAGAAGCAAAGAAAAAGAATGGTGGAAACTGGGAAACAAATGATACACGAGAAGTGTTCTACAGTTTCCATTTCGATGAGGCCCCCGCAGAATCTGTGATGCATAGATGTGTGGTGTATTTTATTCCACCTCATAAGCAACTTCCGAAACGCAAAAAGAACCCTGGTTTTGTCGTGCGAAAGGTGTATGATACTGATGACAAGAAGCTGTGGAAATTAACTGATAAGGTTTATGAAGTTGGAAAACAATATGAAATTGACCTTCTTTTGGAAAAGACAATGTCGCGTTTGGGTGATCTTCCTGACCTTGAAACTGAGGAAGATGTAGTAGAGAAGGCTAAAAGATCTTCCCTGAATGTAAACATACCTCATGTTGATGTTAGAAAGGAGGAAGATGCTTATCATTCTATCCTATCCAAGTTTGATTCACTAACAGATAATGCTCATCGTAACAATTGTTTGGCCAAGCTTCTGAAAGCAGTCCACAACATATGCTTTAACGCTGGTGATGAAGCAAATGTGGGTTCAGCTGGATCCCATCTTGAGAGTGGATCTCACGAGAATCCGTTAAAGGTATTAAACTAAACTTTTCTATCCTTTTCATACACTCTCCTTTCATATTTGTTCCTACCAAAAATAACATTGATAATTATCTGAAACGTATCAATAATTCATTAGTTGCTGGAATAACCCTTTTGTTTTAAACTGCTTGACAGAATGAGAGCTTTCTCTGGCCAGATGCTGCTGTTCGTCCCGTTTGTGCTCTTGAGCGTGCTTTACATGTTTCTCTTGCATCGAATTATTCTAAATACAATCAAAGGATAAGGGCATTGGCATTCAATCTCAAGGTTAGAAACTGCATTGATTGTTTGTGCATGTATATATGCTCCTTAATGTCACGTTCTGATATGACATGCTAAATTTTGAATGTCTTATGATGATGTGAACGGTAATTCCATTTTTTTTGTCTATAGAACACTGCCCTGCTGGCTAAACGACTGCTCAATGGGGAGTTAGAACCTGCAAAGATTTTGAAAATGTCACCCACCGAGTTAAAGGTTAATTAGGGAATTTTTATATTACATATTTGTAAACAGATTAATCTGAATTTTTTTCTATAATTATAATATGCAAACAGTAATGATTATTTCTTACATGTTAAACATATAAGATTTGGTTTTGTGGGATTCAGGAGGGTCTAACTGATGAGGAAACAGAGAAGAATGAGTCTGATGATTGGGAACGAGTGCAGGTTTTTTCATTTCTGATTGTCAAAGTTTTATCCAGTTTCTTGGATTTCAGTTGGAGAATGTCTTTGAGCATGTCATGTTTTGGCTTTGGATGCAGATGACTGATGTAAGATGCTCGAGATGCAGTCAAATTAAAGTTGGCCTGAAGGGTATCATTCAAGCTGGGAATGGAGATCGCTATCAGGTTCTTTTGCTTTTCCATATTAAGTCATCTATTCTCGGAATGATTTTCTCTTTCTGTGCATATTAATTGATCATAATAATCACATTCTGATTTTGTTTTTATGCATCTAGCTGGAGTGTTTTGCCTGTGGACATAGCTGGTATGCCTCAAGGGATGAGGTATCAACTCAGACTAAAGACACTGAAAAACCTGCCCAAGGCACAAAGACTGAGGACGTTGAGAAGAATTTAACCAGTCCTTGTGTAGCTGAGAAGAAAGCAACAGAAGAATAATTGAAGATAACAAATGACTTCAATGTTGAAAACAATCATGATGCCACCACAAGTAAAGAAAGAATGTTTAGGGTTTAAAACCTTCTACCTTATGTGTTAGGGTTTTGTGGACGAAAAATGAACTTGGTTTTACTTTAACATCTGATTAACATTGTAGTTATTTCTGGTAAAGCTTATTTATCAGTTTTCAATGGATTTTGATTTCATTAACAGTACAGCACAATTTTGAATTTCTTCTTATTTTTATTCATTATTATTATTTTAAAGCTACACTTAGTACTCACTTCATTTCAAAATAATACATATTTTAGAATTTTTATATATTTTTAATAAAATATATTAAAACTTAGTTATAAATGCATAGTTTTCTGTAATTTTATATTTTCTATACTTTTAAACCAATAAAACTTTACAAAATACAATTAATGTTTTTCAAATTTACAATTTTTCATTATTAGTTGATAAAAATTATATTAAAAATATAAAAATATATCTTTTAAAAATATTTTTTTTAATAGAATATGCATCTTTTTGAAACGGAAATAATTGTTTTTTCTTCTAGGCTCTATCGATTTTAGCAAATCCCCAGTTAAAAAGTTTGTACTTTTTGCTGGATTCGAGATTTGGTATTTGTGTGCCACTGTATAATCTCTTAAAGTGGAAATTACACAGACATAACCATAGTCTTTGTTCAAAAAAAAACTCATAGCCATTGTTGTTCTGCTTTCCGATACTAGTCTCATTTTGCAATGAAGAAATCTTGAAGCACGGTTTCTTAGAGCATGTCCAATGACAATATGTATAGGGTATCTTAGCATTTAAAAGAAGGGAAAATTACCAAAACCAACCTAAAACTTGAATTCAAATGCAAAAGTGTACCCAAACATCAATCAAATGCAAAAGTAACCTAAAAGAGTAGTGAAATTATAACAGGCTCCTTATGACCAAAAAAAAAGTGTATGCGTTTTTACCTTCATAGCCTATTTAAGTCTT
>MU105794.1:67060-126770 GCA_012274485.2 Sinapis alba | reverse complement strand
GGCTTCATATTCTTCCCTTTTATTACCCTCTTCAGCTGCAGCTTCAGATTCAGCTTCATTACTATCTTCAGCTTCTTTGTTTCCAAATTTGCCTCGGCTTGATACAAAAAGACGTACATAATGCGTTTTAGTTATCTCGATCAAGTTCAGAACTTGTCTATCACTTGTAACATGAATAGGAGGGAAGGATGCTGGAGCCATCTGTTGCATCATTGCTTCTGGTAATGGGTAGGTCAACTCCACAACCTCTGTGTTCATGTCTAGGTTATAATCTTCTTGAGCCATTTGAACAAGTTCCTCATGTGTAGAACCTTCGGTCAAAAAGAACATTCTCGCTCCTTTGACACCATCATCCACAAATTCCCAAGAATGATCTTTCACCAACCACTCTCCATAGACTACCGGTAAGTGGCGCATCATCTGAAAAATATAATTAAAACACATTAGATAACATAGAACATCAATATAACCTTCTATCATTAGCTAAAAACCATAATGTTGATAGGGAACCTCATAATTACCACCTAGTAAGGTACAAATTTCATTCACTAGCCTTATAGTATTTGGTTAATATAAGAAGAAAATATTTAAAAGTCTATATGTTTAGAGAAAATGAAAGTTTTTAAAAATCGACTAAGAAGACTTCCTGGAAGTCTTCGCAAGAAGACTTACGGGTATGTCTTCCGGAGAGGTCACTTTTGCAATTGGAAATTTACAATGGAAGACTTCCAGATAAGTCTTCTACATCAGACCTCTCGGGAAGTCTCTTTGATTTTAAAAAAAAATCGAAATGCCGGAGAAAACTTACAAGTAAGTCTTCTAGGAAAAAAAGGTTTGTTTTGCAATTGACCTAATTGTGTCAGAAAGTGGACTTTCGCAGAAGACTTACAAGTAAGTCTTCTGGGTACTATTCAACGAAAGTCTTCTCAACTTTCAAAATTAAGTCTTCGAACCGTTGGTGTAAGTCTGCTTAGGTTACTCTTGCAATTAACAATAAAAACTTAAAATAAGTCATTTCAACCAGAAGACTTACAGGGAATTCTTCCGACAGAAGACTTACGAATAAGTCTTCTGTCGTAAGTCTTTCTTGACCAGAATCCCGGAATAAAACTCCAGAAGACTTATTAGTAAGTCTTCTGTCGGAAGACTTCCGTGTAAGTCTTCTGGTTGAAATGACTTATTTTAAGTTTTTATTGTTAATTGCAAAAGTAACCTAAGCAGACTTACACCAACGGTTCGAAGACTTAATTTTGAAAGTTGAGAAGACTTTACTTGAATCGTACCCAGAAGACTTACAAGTAAGTCTTCTCAGAAAGTCAAATTTCTGACACAATTTGGTCAATTGCAAAAACAAACCTGTTTTTCTATAAGACTTACGTGTAAGTCTTCGCGTTTTTTTTTAACAAAGAAATGTTGGGAGACTTCCAGGAAGTCTTCCCACTTCCATATGACTCGTTTGAAAAAGACACCAAGAAAGTCAATTGCAAAAACTAACCTGTTCTTTGACCAGAAGACTTTCATATAAGTCTTCTCCAACTAGAAGACTTATATGGAGGTCTTCAGGACGAACAAATCTGGGTAAAAAAACGATTTCATACCTTTACAACTGAGATAACCTGTGTAGCTTCTCCAATACCACAGAAAACGACCAACTCGTTAATGACCAAGAACCATGGGCGCCCCACTCGTTAAATGCCTCTATGAACCAATTTTGAATCAGAATCTTCTGTATTTTTGGATGATTAAAGAGAGAAAGTGAAAGAGATGAAGTTTTTTAACCTTTACAAACGAAAAAGGAAAGTCAAAATCTATTTTTAGAAGCATTAAAAGCTTCAAATTGGTTGTTCATGGTGGTTGGTGTATTGAAGCCAATGACAATATTGTAAATACTTGATGAAGATGAGGCTGATATGGTAATACACACATTTTCGGAAAAAAAAAATTACATTAATGGCATTTTCGTAAATTATCCAAAATTCTAGGGTGAAAAGGGAAAATCAAAATTTCAAAAAAATCAGAGGTTGGTTTTGCAATTGACTTCAAGTTTTGAGTCACTTTTGCAAAAAGCCCTTAAAAGAAAAGAAGAAAAGAAGAAAATATGAAGGAAATAGGAGAGAGACATGAGAAATATATATACTGTTAGATACTTTCTATTGCACATGACACTTAATAAATGGAGAAATTTACTTTAAATGACACATTTTAACTTTTCAATGTCACAATAAGTCACATCTACTTGTAACACACATTCTATTTGGATTAAAATACCCCTAAATTTTCACTTTTATTTACAATGACATACTATTAAGAATTTAATTAAGTTTCTTATTTTAATTCTTGTATTTTCCACTTAAATTAATGTGTTTTTAAGCTTCCTATTTTAATTCTTGTCTTTTTCACTTAAATTAATGTGTTTTCTTTAAGCTTTCTATTTTAAGTGTTTGTCTTTTTCAGTTTATATATTGTGTTTTAATGCTTGTAATTATATGTATATTATATAATTTTAAAGTATAAGTAACATCAATATAAATATTTTAAATAAAATTAGAGAAGTAATCTAGAAATATAAAGTTAAATATGCATAAGTTCGAATATCTTCAGATATCTATTCGGGTTCGAATATTACCGGTTCGGATTCGGATATCCAATCTCTCCTAATTCAATGTCCGTTCGGGTATTTTGCTACTTTAGTTCGGATTTTGGTTCAGGTTTTTGAGATCGAGTTCGGATACAGGTTCAAATATCGGATAAAATGATCATCCATATATCCTTACATCTATGTTAACGCATACAAAAACGCAAACTTAATACTCACGCTGGCACGCGGATCCAAATCTAGTTCTACTTGTAACACACATTCTATTTGCATTATGTCTATAATACCCTCTTAATCAATACTTTACTCTCGTTACCTTTTTTATGCTTTAGTCATTTTTGTATTAATTTGGTGATTTAAACAAAACCGAGAACAAAAAAAAATTGAAAAAGACACTTTCCCAAATATATTCCAATTCACGAACCCTAATCACATCCTTTTCTAAATCTTCTCTGGTTGAAATTCCTTGTCATTTTTATCCAAATCTATTTCGTTCCCCCACAGAAAAAGGGTCAATTTCAACTCCAACAATTTCAGTCGTGTCAAATACGACCCGAACTAATGGATAGTGCCAAATACGACTTCAACTCAATAATAATTCAAAAAAACTACTTGAACTGTTTAAAACGTGCCTAAATCTACATTGACTCTAACAGAAGTTAGTCAATTGTTAACAAAATAAAACGACGTCGTTTTGGCCTAACTTTTTTTTAAAAAATATATGTTCTTTCCGAGACTCGAACCCGTACTTCGACACTTGATTAATGGGTACATAAACCACTAGACTAATGTAAAATTTTGAAAAATAATAAATATTATAAATAATAAAATATTATTACTTATAAGAAATTATATATATATTTAAAACTTTGAAACTATTTATAAACTTTTATATAAATTTTAAAAACTTTTAAACCTTAAATGTTAATTTTTATAAACTTATATAAATCAAAGTTTTAGAAATTTAAAAGTTTATAAATAGTTTCAGAAGTTTTATCTAAAAGTTTATAAAAAATTATAAATAGTTTCAAAGTTTTAAATATATAATTAATTTCATATAAGTATAATATTTTTATTATTTATAATTTAGTAAGAAATAAGTTTATTAAATATATAATAATTAAAAACATGTTAATGTATTTATATAAATCATAAGCAAACATTACTAAAGTTTCAATTATAAGATGAAGAAGTATAGTAGTCTATATAATTTCAAGTTTGTGATAAAATTTCAAAATGTTACTCTAGTCTAGTGGTTTATGTACCTGTCAAATGAGTGTTGAGGTACGGGTTCGAGGCTCAAAAAAAACATATTTTAAAAAAAAAATTAGACCAAAACCATTGTTAACGGTTGACCAACTTCTGTTAGAGTTAATGTACATTTATGCACGTTTTAAAAAGTTAAGGTAGTTTTTTGAATTATAATTGAATTGAGGTCGTATTTGGCACTATCCATTAGTTCGGATCGTATTTGGCACGACTGAAATTGTTGGGGTTGAAATTGACCCTTTTCCCGTTCTCCCACTCCGTGAATTGGAATCATTTTTTTCTCCAAACTTGTATGTTTTGTGACCGTCATCATTGAGCCACCTTCAAACATATCCCTGCAAACACACCTATTTGTGAACAAATCTCCTGACCACCACCTCTACGGCAGAGTAGATTCAAAGAAGAAGAAGAAGCATTTTCTCACCATTGACAGTCCCTCTCTATTCTCTTTTGGTCCAAAAAGTTCTCATATACGGAGCGTTGTTCATTGGCTAAATCTCCATCTCTTTTATTTGATTGTCATTGGCTAAATCTGTAGTAACCACCAGAAAAGTGAAATTTTTTTCAGATTGAACATTGTGGATGTGTTGGAGCTATCACATCACCAAGAAGCCTCGTGAAACCACACAAGGAAGAAAGCCGTGGTGAGTATTGTGCTTGATTCAATTCAACCCCAATAGAATTTGATTCCAACGAAGCTTGTGAACTTTTTGTGTGTGTGTTTTGTCATGTAAAAGGATGGAAGATTTTAGTGAAGCAAGAAAGAGTAAAGATAAGTTGATGTAGTGGAAAAAGTTAGATGATAATGAGTTCAGTATACACAGGTCCATGATCTCTGAATCTACATGTATGATTCCCAATAAGCTCAGGAAAAAGGTATCTCTTGCTTCTTCTCAGGTTTTTGAGTTAGGCTTCTGGTTAGCTTATGTAGTGTCTAAAAAATATTTATCAGCTTATGTTGGAAAGCTAACGTTTTGGAGTTATGTTTTGGAGTTGTGCATTAAAGCTTATGTTTTGTAGTTGTTAGTCTAATGTGAACCATCGCAAAGCTCTGTAAATTGTCTTATACAATTTTCTTTTTGATGGAGTAAGTGATGACGGAGTAAGTAATGTAAACTCTCGCAAATCTTGTTAGTTATAATGTTTGACATTTTCATTATGTATACACTCATAATCTACACTTTGGTGTCCATGTCCACATATACTTTATAACTCTATTATCTATGCTTTAGTGTCCATGTCCACAATTAATCTATAACTCTATTATTCATATTTTAATGTCCATGTCCATACTTTTTCTGTATATATGTTATCATATATAATATATATATATATATATATGAAAATGGATCTTAAAAGATAAAGAATTTTATATATACTTTAATGTGACAATTATTTTTGTTGTATATATTTTAGTATTTGAGATACTAGTAAGTAAAAACATAAAGTGAAATACCAAAAACCTAATGACACTAAAACTAAAGTTAAATTTATACTTACCAAAAATAGAAACATATCTCTAGTTTTCTCTTCTAAAAGGTATTTGTGTCCAAAATACCTCTTGGACTCCGTAAAAGTGTCTTTTCAGCCGATTGTGTCTGAAAATGTTAAAAGATAAAAAAGTATCTTAAATGGTAATCGACTCTAATAAATGACTAAGAGTTTTAAATATCTTTTTGATTTAATTGAATAAATAAAATGTTATTAAATTATAATTTTATTTTGTTTAGAAACCGAAGTCAATAACCTCACCATTGAGGTTATTCTTAGATTCTGCCTACAATTAAGTGAGTTCATGTTTGATCTTTCAAATATAAACTTTAAACTTAATTTAAAATATTATTATAACTAAATTTATCAATTATATTTCAATGGATTTTTATTTTATTTTCAATACAGCAGAATTTTGAATTTGTATATTATTTTTATTTATTATTATTATCTTAAAGTTAAACCTCATAAGTTTTTTCTTCTAGTCTCTTTCAATTTTAGCAAATTCCCTAGATATTTTTTTGGAAAAAATGAATTATGTAGAATATTAGAAAAATGCTTAAAAGAAATCTTCGGTATGATGCAAGAAGTACCGTCAGAAATAGATCTCATAAGATGGTACAGAGTGATGTAATGTTAGAGAAAAGACTTACAAAAGATTTTCGGTATGGCGTAATAAGTACTATCAAAATTGGATGTCATAGGACCCAAAAATGATGCAGTTAGAGGAAATCCAAGTAAAACAGATAAAATTGTCGGATGCTATGCAATGGACAACGGAGAGCATGCTTCAACATTCGTTATGTCAGAGCTTTGGAATAGACTATAAAGATTTAATCTTGATGATAAAGGAACCTCACGCATGGCCATATTTTGTAACTGAACTGGAGGCAATAAACACGTTGTTTTTTTGTTTTCTAGACTTCAAGATATCTCATATCCAAAGAGCGCAAAATGGAATAACGGACTCTTTAGCTAGGACTACAAGATCTTTCTATAGAGAATTGTGTTACATTGATTATCTTGTTCTGGTATGGTTACCCAAACCACCTTAAGTTTAAATAATAAGATAATCATTTGTTATAAAAAAACAAATAAAATTGTCAAATAGAATATAATCTTTTATAATGTTTCTCATGATCTATAATACCATAATTAATCCGTGTTAAAAAAATTCTATCCATTGAAATTTGTTGGCCTAAAGCAATTCGGACTACGTCTTGGCATTTTATTCATACCCGAGGACCCGACCTATAATCGATCCAAAAATACAGGTTCAGATCTAGAACTGAAATCGGCAATTTTACACTATTGGGTCTAGCGATGGAGGATCCATAAGTAGCAGGTTCGGGTCTAGAACCGACCCGATGGGTATTTTTAGAACCGACAATTACTAGACTTAACAACTTATTCTCTAACCCGATGCACCCTTTACATGTTTCCTTATAAACAATTACGTTTTTTCAACCACTAAAAACACGATTGAGAAAACAAATTTGGGTTTAGTAACCATAAATCCAAAAATAAGGTTTGATGTTCGGGTATAATTATAGGTTCATGGGTACAAATAGACCCGTAAATCATATTTTAGACCTGAAAATATATGGAGCTGACCTAAAATATCAGGAATCGATCCGAAAAATGTGCCATTTACCCCAAACATGGATCCAAAATACCTGAAACTAATCTGACACAATAAAGATCCAAAAAACTTTAAGTATTAACGGGGACGAGACAAGTGGACCTAAACCGATCCGGACCCGACAAGATCCAATCCGAACCTATTTGGATTCAAATGTTCAAGACCGAAAAATCCAGATCCGAAAAGACCTGATCCGAACTTGACCCGAGGATCCGGATACCAATGCCTAATTCGGACAATTGTTACAAATAAACATGACTACCAAATGAAATGACGTCGTTTTAACACAAAACGAATTTGGAATTGGTTCGCTTGAACCATCTTAAATTGGGCTTAGAGTGACTAAATATCTTGCGATTTCGCAGCTCACTCCATAGCAATGTTTCAATATTTCTCTATTGTTTGTTTGTGTGTAACCCTTTCATTTACGCAAATCAATCTTCTTTTCAATCCTCCATTGATTTTCGATAAGCAGCAATAACTTTTTCCCTGCAGAAAAAGGTGAGTTTTTTTTTTTTTTTTTTTTTTTTTTTTTTTTTTTTTTTTTTTTTTTTTTTTTTTTTTTTNTAATCACTAACTGTTCTAAGAAGAAGCTCTGGATCTCATTCACTGTTCTTATAGTTTGTTATTTCTACAAAAGATTAGACCTTTGATAGATTTTAGTTTGTTAAACTCTGTTTCTTGATCCAGAAATGCAGGAGGAAGCAGCTTCCACTGATCCATCACTCAGCACTAAGAGTGTCTTCTCCTCAGCTCTCCGTTTCGCCATGTCCATTGACACGCTGAAGAACTCTCCAGAGCTTGCTCATGAACTCAAAACCTCAGCTCAAGAGCAAGTCGAGTTCATGCTGTCCGAAGACGAACAGGTACGGTTACTGGTTTCTCAAGAGGAAGTTAAATCTGTCGTGAGATTAGGCATCTCGAATGTTGTATCCACGTTGCTAGACAGATTATCATCTCTGCTTATTCTTCTTCTTCCTGAAGAGTTTGATGTTCTTAACACACTCTATGATATTGAGTGGCTGTGCAAAGTGTTGCCCAGGATGGAACTGATGAAAGATCTTGTCTTTAAATGGGCTGATGTGTCGAATGAGATTCTTGTTATTGCTCAGAACTGTAAGTTAGGTGTGAAAGTGAAGCTTGTTGAGGTTACAGGGAAGGTTTTAGAAGCGGTTGGTTATGGAGTTGTGGTTGTTCCTTCTAGAAGCAGAGCTTGTCTTCTGAAGCTATGGTTGCCTTTCATAAGGAGGTTAAAGACTTTAGTTGATGCAGAAGGATCTGAGTCTGAGTACAGAATGGATGAAGATCTTTGCGAATTCTTGGAAGGGTCGATGGTGTCTTTGGTTTTGACATTGCCTTCGAATGACCAAGCAGAAGTGTTTGGGGAATGGATGAGAGGGATTGCGTTGGAAGGAGTGAAGTTTCCGGATTTGAGTGAAGCGTTTGAGGTTTGGTGTTATAGAAGTAAGTCTGCAAAGAGAAGGTTGTTGGAAAAATGTGATAGACTTGCAACTGAAAACCTTGCCCATTGACTGTTAATATATCTGGAAAATGCAGAAGATGTAGGTAATCAAACCAAGCTTTTCTTCTCCAAGCGAGCTGGTCTGCTTGTTTTCATGGTGGAATAAAGACAACAGCTTTGTTCTATTTACAGTTCACGCACAGTGCCTTTGTCTTGACCCTCGACGAAGATAGACTGGATAGTTTCAAACCTAGACTGGATAGATCATCGTTCCTTCTCAGATATGTAATGTTGTACCATATTTACTCTCTTTGATTAGCTAGATGCTTCATTGTAATCTGGATTGTATTAGGAATGACAGAAAGCTTCTGATTCTCTTGTAGTGGCTCTATGCTGATTTATGAAATCAACCAAAGTAATATGTAAAGGTGAACACCGCAAGAAGCAAGAGACCTGACCAAGGTGGAGTTCCATAACAAAGGTCAATGATCCACTCGATTAGATGACCTGGAGTAGAACTGAAGAAAATTTGGAACCAATTCTAACAACCTCCTTTCTTAGGACAAGGAAACAAACCATATGGCAGTAGATTCAGACGAAACTTCTCATTAACTAGTCAAAACTAAACATCATTCATCACTACCCCACCAACTGCCTTTCATTTGCAAAATAGAGCTTACTTTATAGTCCATGTTTTTTAATAAGTGTCATTGAAACACTTTTCACGAAGATTAAGAAAATTGTATAATATAATAATATATCTTTATTTAATAAATGATTAATTAAATAAAAATGATTTAAATAAAAATCTATTAGTTATTCAAAAAGGTAAAAAAATAGATTTAAAGTAGAAAGTTGCATTGAAATTGTAAAATGACATTTATTATAAAACAGATGGAATATAACATTTCACCATGGAGCCGGCGCAGTTGTTTTGAACTGAAGCTCCACATCTTCAACTTGGATCGTTGCTTCACATAACTTACTCTGCGCTATCTCTTTGTCCACCTCCTTGTTTAGCCTTTGCAATGAAACTCACACATTTAAGGGATATCAAGTTTTTTTAACGAGATAGCGGACACAAGTTAAGGTTCTATTTTTAAAAGTAATACTAACAAAATTTTCATTAAAAACTCTCAAACAATATAGTTTTGAATATAATTAATTTTAAAATAATAAAAAAACTAATATATAAATAAGAAAATCATATATAATTTTTTAAAATTAGGTTTCTCGAATCTAAAATAATCTCACGCTTTAAAAGTGTGGGTCAAAATTTAATTTCCTTTAAATTTAGATTTGAATAATCCCAAACATATGAAAAAACTTTTGGACTTTTATTTGATTTAAAACAACTAACAGATGAAAGTACAGATATTTTAATACACCATGTTTGAATCTGGAAGTTTTTTTACGGAATGATACAAATTTAGACATAGTTGGTGATGATTTATTTATGAGACTTGGCTCTAATCCCTTATATATTATTTGAGAAACATTATAACCTTTAGGGTATGACATGTGTTATCACTACAGTGTCTTAGAAACCTTAGAAAAATAAGTTGGTCTAGATAAACATGTAATATATTTTTCATTAAAACTAACCATAAAACTAATATTAATGTTTTTTATCTTTTCCTTAAATAAAAGTTACGAAATTACTTAATGTGGTTAAAAGATATATGTGACAGTTAATGATTTTGAATAAGAAAGATTTGATAAAAGTATGTGTAGCCTCTAATATTTTATTTGATTTTATGTTGTAAAAATAAATCAAACAGACACATTAACTATATAATAAAAATTTAAAAATTCTGTATATTTTAAATTTTTAAAAAGGACAATAAATTACTAAAACCTTAAAAATTCCACATAAAGTATTATGTGGTTAATAGTTTAAATTTTTTATTATAACAAGATACAACTGATAATAAAATCATATGAGTAGGAATTTTCATTTAATAAATATCCAAATTAAATATATATATAAATATATATATAAATACATATTAATAACACTTAAACTAAACTATATACCATCTAAACATATATAAATATTTTAGTTTTAAATTTGCATTGAACAAATATTGAAAACTTAATATTTTAATTTTGAACTTATTGAATTTTTAATAAATATTATACGTCTCACATCGAAAACTATGTTGCCAATGATTTAAAAATTTGGTTGTAAAATTATACAAATGATTATAAGACCATATAAATATATAGCCTCATTTAATAGATAGACAAATTAAAATAAACTATATATATTTATGTTAATATCATTTAACTTTAATTATATATTACATAAATTATATAAAATGGATTGTTCGGATTTATTATACAAAGTGATTGTAGATAAACAAGAGTTATTGTTTTGATTTATGTGCTCAAACTAATTTAATATATACATAACACTTACTAAATATTCATATATATTTATTATTTTATAATATATAAAAAATATAAAAATAAATAGTAATATATAAAATAATTTGTATATACAACAATGCTCATCCAGCGCAATGCGAAGATCTTAACCTAGTAACATGATAAATCTAAGTTTGGGATCAAAGTTAACTTAAGTTTTATTTAGAATCATGTTTGGTATTTATACCAAGAAAAGTATTGCTAGGAAAGGAAAACTTAAAACCAAAGACAGAGAGGAAAAACTTATGAAAACCTTTTTCTAAAACTAATTCAAACTTATCCGTATGATTCCTAAACCATATAGAAATCATATTCCAATAGATCTAGAGATTTTTCGATAATCAATATATGTGGAAGTTTGAAAACGTATCGAAGAATTTGATTTTTTTTTTTAAATAGAGGATTGTCATCAAAACAAAATAAATTTGCTTATCGGATATTGTTGAACATTTAGGTGTCGGTTACCACAGCTAAAAGAAGTTTTTTCAAAGTTGAAACTAATAAAGAATTACTTGCTATCTATCATGTCACAAGAGTGGCTAAATGAGTTGGCTATGTTATCAGTTGAGACATGGCTATATAATTTTGTTGATGATATTTCTGAAGAAAAATCCAAGAAAATTATATGTCAATAATAATTGTTTTAAATACTAGTTTTTTATTAACTAATTTTCGGAATTTGATTTTTATGAAAGTGCTAAATTTTTTATATTGTTTCATAATTTTAATAAAATATACACAACAGCATATTTTAAAATTTGGCTTGGGACAATATTAAACATTAGACCGGCACTGTGAACGAGTTTCACTACCACTTACTATGATACTGTCAATAGAACATTTTGTTGCACTCTTCAAAATGATCCGACTTTGTATTACTTATTCAGTCATCACCCGAGCCTTACGGCAAGTAAGATTGTCAGCATCACCTGATTTGTCGTAGACGTAGTCATCGCTGCCATATGAGTAATCGTCCTCTTCTACTTCTACTTCTACTTCTACTTCTACTTCTACTTCTTCTTGCCTACTACTGAATAACCGCAAGGAATATCAATGAGGTTAATCATCGGTTGAGTCAAAAGGCTGTTTCAAATATCTGAGCCTCTCAAAACATCGTTTCTCCATATTCCCGTCAAAGTCACCTTGAAACACTGGCGTAGATCAAGGTGTACCAGGTGAGGACAACCGTCAAAAATGGCGCTCAAGCTCGTGGTTGTTAGTCCGTTCCCAAAAGATCGAGGTGGCTAGTGCTTTCCACCATTGCTAGAGCTTCATCATCATCAATTTGTTATTAGGATTGCAGTTTAGCTTCAATGTCTTCAGATTTGGACAAGACTGTTCTGCAACTTTCAGAGACTCTCCTGACAATTAACAATATGAAACATCAAGGTATTCCAGCAATAATAAAAGAGAGCATTTGGCTTTAGAGTTTCTTCTCTCTCTTTTTTTTTTACTAAAAACTCCTCTCTCTTTTTCCAATCTCTCTCTCTCTGTTTCCGTTTTGTTGTTTATAATTTTTCCATAAAATATCATCAATAATATTGCTCTAATATTGCAATTTTCCAAAGTTATTGTTTTCTTTGTCAACTTGCAGTTTTTAACGTTTTAGTTTTATTTCTCAACTTACATTTTTCTTCTTTATCGGCGGCTTTGCTTTTGCGGTGCCAACTTGCAATTACAATAATATTAAGGGACAACATGACATACATATAAAACCTTATTATATAAGTTTCATAAGTTACTCATTCTCAGTGGATAATTATTGGAAATGCAGAGATTAACAAAAATGGAGAAGAAAGAAGACGAAACTCTTCACGTAGCCATGTTCCCATGGCTAGCAATGGGTCATCTTCTTCCTTTTCTCAATATCTCAAAGTTACTTGCTCAAAAGGGTCACAAAGTCTCCTTCATATCAACACCAAGAAACATCGAGCGACTTCCCAAACTACCACCAAATCTCTCTTCCTCCATAACCTTCGTCTCTCTTCCTCTCCCTCCTTTCCCCAACTTACCTCCTTCCTCGGAATCCTCCATGGACGTACCATACAACAACCAACAGTCTCTCAAATCCGCCTTCGATCTTCTCCAGCTACCAGTAACAGAGTTTCTCCGAAGATCCTCTCCAGATTGGATCATTTATGACTACACTTCTCACTGGCTTCCTCCGGTCGCGACAGAGCTTGGAATCAAGAAAGCTTTCTTCAGCCTCTTTAACGCTTCAGCTCTCTGTTTCATGGGACCGCCTTCGTCGCTTATAGAGGATGCTAGAACTACGCCGGAAGATTTCACGGTGGTTCCGTCGTGGATCCCTTTTGAATCAGACATCGTCTTTCGTTATCATGAGGTTGCAAGGTACGTTGAGAAGACAGAGGAAGATGTTACCGGAATCTCTGATTCAGTTCGGTTTGGTTACTCGATTGTTGAGAGCGATGCTGTTTTCGTACGTAGCTGTCCGAAATTTGAACCGGAGTGGTTTGGTTTACTACGAGATTTGTATCAAAAACCGGTCTTTCCGACCGGTTTTCTCCCTCCGGTTCGCGAAGACCATGAAGACGGTGGTGATGCTACATGGGTTTGTATAAAGGAGTGGCTTGATAACCAACGAGTTAACTCAGTAGTGTACGTGTCTTTAGGTACCGAAGCGAGTCTTTCTCGAGAGGAACTCGCTGAGCTGGCTCTTGGGTTGGAGAAGTCAAAAGTGCCTTTCTTTTGGGCTCTAAGGAACGAGCCGTCTCGGTCGGAGCCATTGATTCCGGACGGGTTCGAGGAAAGACTCGGGGGACGAGGTATGGTTCATGTTGGTTGGGTTCCACAGGTGAAAATACTGAGTCACGAGTCAGTTGGTGGGTTCTTGACGCATTGTGGTTGGAACTCGGTGGTGGAAGGGTTAGGGTTCGGACGAGTTCCTATTTTACTTCCGGTGTTGAATGAGCAGGGACTGAATACGAGGTTGCTGCAGGGAAAGGGTATTGGCGTTGAGGTTCCAAGAAATGAGAGAGATGGAACGTTTTATTCTGGCTCAGTGGCTGACTCGGTTAGACTAGCGATGATCGATGATGCAGGAGAGTTGAAAAGAACAAAGGCAAAGACGATGAAAGGTTTGTTTGGAAACAAGGATGAGAATATCCGTTATGTGGATGAACTTATAGATTATATGAAAAGTAAAGGATCATCTCATGTTGGATGAAATTATGTTTGTATTGCAAGATTTATTTGAATAGAAGCTTTTCTTACTTTCTTGTATTATTATTCATGACGTGATGAATCGCATGGAAAATGTAATAAACGAAAATAGTCCTCGAAGATTGTCTTTCAAGTTTCCTCTTCCACGCACCAAGCACAATTTGTCTCACCTTTTCTCAACAATCTTATTCTGAAAATGTTAAGAGATCACATCAATTGTTAACAAGTTGTTCTTGTGTCACAGGATTGATTTCTATAGAACTAGTTGTTAAATTGGTTGTATGGTTGGTCAAAAAAATAAACTTGGTGTATGATGTTCCAATCATCCAAGCCAAAGTCATCCATCACATGGCATTGGGCGATGACATGCAAAAAGAAATTTAGTTTAGAAAAAAAATCAACCTCGACAGTTAAATTTTTAAAAAATAATAATGTTCAAAATAGTTTCAAAAAGAATTTCAGGATTTCAAAATAAAATTTGGAAAAAAGTTTCAAAAATTTTAAATTCAAAAGAAGTTTCAATTGAAAAATGTTATTTTCTCGAATTTTGTATAATATTATTTTATATATTTTAATTATTTTATTATTTATTTATATTTGTATATCTATAAAATAAGATTATAAGAATATTTTACCTTTTTAATAAAAAAATACTGATTTTTTTTCTTTGTCTGTTCTCTTGATCAAAAAGTTATTTAGGGTCTTTTGTGAAATTTACTCCCTATATTTTTTTATTTAGGGTCTTTTATGAGATTTACTCCATACGTTTTTAATATCTGATATTTTTAAATTATAAATATAGATTAAGAAAAATATTTTTTTTTATATATTTTTTAAACAAAGATATCATTAATTATCTATCTAACCACAATTTAACCAATAATAAAATATAATGAATAATATTATTGGCTATTTAACATTAACTGTCAATAAATTTTATATAAAAAAAACTAAAAACGTCATATAATTTGGAATAAAAATTTCTCTAAAATTTCATATATATAAAATGGAGGGAGTATTATTCTAGGGAGTATTATTCTATCTCTTACTTATTAATCAAAAAGCATTTTTAATAGTTAACTTTTCATTGGTAAATTAATAACAACTTTGCCATTATTTCTGAGGTCATATATTCCAATAAATACATGGTTTTTCTCAAATATGACTTCAAATTTTAAGTCAAATACAAAACTAATCCATGTTTTTTAAAACTTTTATTTGCTCTATTCACCATAAAAGTTTGAGTTATTTACGAAATTACCATTACTTTTTTGAAGTTTTCTGAAGTCTTCTAAAAGTCTTCTGAAGTCTTTCAAAAGTCTTCCAAAGTTTTCTACTAAAACCTTAAAATTGAAGGTAAAATTAAGGTCCGGTTCAGTTGGAAAACTTCCCAAAAAGTATTCTAACATAAAATACACTAAAAGAATTCTTCTAGACCATTCGTCCCATAAGACTTTCTAAAAGAGTATTCTAGGAGTCTTCCAGACTCTATAATCAAATAACTAAGCAAAAGAAAACACTTATTAAAACTTAAAAGAAACCTAGGAAATTTTTAAATCAAGTTATTAGATAGTCACTAAACACATCTAGGTCAAACTAAAAGAAAAATTAAAAAGATAAGATTTCAAAATCTAACCCTAAAAATAGCAACAATACAATAATATATGTTACCAAAACCTAAACTAATAACTATTATAACTCAATCTACATTCACTCATCTATATTTGAAATAATTCAATTTTAGTAAAACTAAATTTTCATCATTTAGAAATGATTATTTATACATAATTTTGATTTTTCCCTTTCAAAATATTTTTATAAAATTTATTAGTTACTTTTAAGATTTAATACATGAGAAGATTTCTGGAAGACTTCGATTTAGGCAAAAAAATGTCAGAAAACTTTTTGGAAAATCTTCTTTGAATCTTCCAAACCCTATAAGCAAATAACTAATCAAAAAAATACTTCCTTAAACTTAAAAGAAATTTAGAAAGTGTTTAAACAATTTATTAGATAGTCACTAAACACATATATGTCAAATTAAAAAAATATAAAATTTGAAAATCTAACCCTAAAAATACCAACAATACTATAGCATATATTACCAAACCCTAATCAAGAACCTGATTACCATGATCAAGGAACCACATGCTTGGCCAAACTTTGCAATGAAGTTGGAGAGAATTGAGATCCTGCATATATGCTTTCTTGACTTCAAGATTATTCATATTCCACGGGCGCAAAATGAGATCTCTGATTCATTAGCAAGGACGGCAAAATCTTTCCATAGAGAACTTTACTTTAATGGTTGTTCTATTCCGGTCTGGTTACCCATGTCACCTCATGTTTGAGTAATAGAAGAGCCTTTCATTGTCAAAAAACAAAAAAAAAACAAAGAAAAAAAAACAAAGAAAAACTTCAAAATAAAGTAAGAGCTTTAAGCAACAAAAATAGTTTCCAAAAGGTAAGATCTTTAGCAACAAAAGGTTATCAAATGAAGAAAAATCAGACATAGAGACTTATCAAAATGGTCAGATAAAAGAGCAGACATGAGAGAAGACTCCGCCAGAAGACTTTCAGGAAGTCTTCTAGTCTATTAAATGTCATAAGATTTCCAAGAAGACTTCCTAAAAGTCTTTCAAATCTGTTTCAAATCTTAAAAACCTACATATCCAAAAACATTCAAATGGATTCAAAACATAGAAAAACTTCAAAAATAAGGTAAGAACTTAAAATAAGAAAAATAGTTTCAAAAGATAAGAACTTTAAGTAACAAGAGGTTACCGAATGAAAGAATATGATTTATAAATTGGATACCACTTTTCAAATTTAATACTAATGAATGACTATTTTTATAAATACCTTAAATTTGTGATAAAAATACACTATACTAATTTTTCTAAATATTAATAAAATATTTATAAACACAATTTCAACCCCTTAATACTAAATACTAAAAAATAATCAATAAATCATACTCAAATGTAAATATTTTTTAATTAATGGTATTTTTGAAAAATAATACTTAACTTGTGGTATTTTTAACAATTTCTCAAATATTAAACATTAGGCCGCCACTGTGAACGAGTTTCACTACCACTTACTATTGATACTGTCAATAGAACCTTTCGTTGCATTCTTCAAAACGGTCCGACTTTGTAACACTTCTTCGGTCATCACCCGAGTCTTACGGTAAGCAAGATTGT
Organism: Sinapis alba; assembly: GCA_012274485.2. Classification (NCBI taxonomy): domain Eukaryota; kingdom Viridiplantae; phylum Streptophyta; class Magnoliopsida; order Brassicales; family Brassicaceae; genus Sinapis; species Sinapis alba. The sequence continues at coordinate 109,491 of MU105794.1, read as the reverse complement.
CAACATCAACTGATTGTCGTAGACGTAGTCATCGCTGCCATATGAGTAATCGTCCTCTTCTACTTCTTCTTCTACTTCTTCTTGCCTACTACTGAATAACCGCAAGGAACATCAATGAGGGTATTCATCGGTTGAGTCAAAAGGCTGTTTGAAATATCTGAGCCTCTCAAAACATTGTTTCTCCATATTCCCGTCAAAGTCACCTTGAAACACTGGCGTAGATCAAGGTGTACCAGGTGAGGACAACCGTCAAAATGGCGCTCAAGCTCGTGGTTGTTAGTCCGTTCCCAAAAGATCGAGGTGGCTAGAGTTTTCCACCACTGCTAGAGCTTCATCATCATCAAATTTGTTATTAGGGTTGCAGTTTAGCTTCAATGTCTTCAGATTTGGACAAGACTGGTCTGCAACTTGCGGAGACTCTCCTGACAATTAAGAATATGAAACATCAAGGTATTCCAGCAATAATAAAAGAGAGCATTTGGCTTTAGAGTTTCATCTTTTTTTTTTAAACTAAAATACTCCTCTCTTCTTTTCCAATCTCTCTCTGTTTTCGTTTTGTTGTTATATTTTTTCCATAAAATACCATCAATAACATTGCTCTAATATTGCTCTAATATTGCAATTTTCTAAAGTTATTGTTTTCTTTGTCAACTTGCAGTTTTCACGTTTTAGTTTTATTTCTTAACTTACCTTTTTCTTTGTCAATTTGTTCTATTATATAGTTTTATTTCTCAATCATGGATGATCCAGAGCATTATCCTATTATATAGTTGTTGATAGGCCTGAAATTATTATTCGGGATCCTAGATTTGATCCAATCCGATCCAAAATTTAGGATATTCGGACAGTCTGAATCCGAATGCGGATAGTGAAAAGAAGGATCCGCTGAATCCGGATCCGGATATCTTAATTTTTAGGTCTGGATATCCGGATCCGGATCTAAATTTAATAATTTTTTTAAAAAATTATTAATAATTATAGTTGATTTATTAATATTTATACATAAAATTAGTTTTGTAATATTAAATTTTAATTTAATAATATTATATGCATAAATAAATTCATAAATTCATAAATTTTATAAAAATATTTAATTTATATAATATTTTTAGATTTTTTTATTTTAAAACTATATTTTTTTTAAATTACTTTTACGGATCCAGATCCGGATACTCGAGGATATCATAATATCTAGACAGATACGAAATCGGATATCAAGAAAGCACGGATCTGAATCCCGTTTCTAAAATTACGGATCCGACGGATCCGAATCCGAGTACTTTAAATTTTTCAGATATCTGAATCCATCCCAGGCCTAGTTGTTGAAATAATTTCCTTTCATCTTGGATGTGCTCTACTGCTCAGTCATGTTTTAGAAACGTCAAATAACATATATATATATAATACTTTAGAATAACATTAAAAAAAATTATCACAAAATAGTATACAAGGAAGAAAAATAAAAATAAAGTATTAATCTGCGATATTTTCTCGTGAATATTATTAACTTTTCTTATTAATGGTTTAATAGTACTACAGATAGTTAAATTGTATAGCAAGTGCGCTCCTAATTATGATGACACGAACTATCAAGCGTATCTTATCTTGTACAGATTCACATGAAAATGGATTCACACAACACAAAATGAAGCTGGTTTTAGGTTCTCTTTTCTATATTCCTTCCATTTCATTTTAATTATCGTTCTGAGTTTATACACACATATTAATAAAACATATTCTTTTCATTTCACAAAGAATGTCGTTTTATCATTTTTTTTTGTTACACAAAGAATATTGTTTTAGGATTTCAATTCAATTTATAAATTTTTTTTAAATTACTTTTACGGATCTGGATCCGGATACTCGAGGATATCATAATATCTAGACAGATACGAAATCGGATATCAAGAAAGCACGGATCTGAATCCCGGTTCTAAAATTACGGATCCGACGGATCCGAATCCGAGTACTTTAAATTTTTCAGATATCCGAATCCATCCCAGGCCTAGTTGTTGAAATAATTTCCTTTCATCTTGGATGTGCTCTACTGCTCAGTCATGTTTTAGAAACGTCAAATAACATATATATATATATAATACTTTAGAATAACATTAAAAAGTATTGATCTTATAAATTAATCTATTTATCTCAAATACTATTAGTTAAATAGGTGTAATTAATACAAATATAAATGTATTTTAATTATTTTCTTATATGTGTGAAATATTTCTAAGTGACATTCTTTATAAAACGGAGGGAGTATAATTTTGTATATTTCCAAAATAAAAGCATAATGACAATTAAATCGAAAGGAAGAGAGTACTTTATATTCTACTTGTTTATTGTTGTGATTAATAAAATGTTTTATTATTTGACCAAAAGAAAAAAGAATGTTTATTTATTGGTTGGTCGATCCTCACCAAGTTCCAAGCTGACATATTTATTAGAGTAAAAGGAAAAGAAGCCGTTCTTGTAAAGCTGGCACGAGCTTATCTTCACTGTCATGACCAGGTGGCGGTATACACTGGTTGGAACGATTTGTGAGAGCAGTAAAATTTTGTTTTTGTGTCACTTACTACAGTTGCAAGTTGCAACCACTAGTGTGACACATCACGTTGCCGGAAAAGATGCATGTTGCAACTACTAGTACCTACCAAACTGATCAAATAGAAAAAATACATGTTGCACATAATCATTTATAGTATTTAATAATAGCAATTATGAAAATTATATATAATACTTCATCATTTATTTTTTTTCATTATTTATAAAATATTTTTTTTTAAAGTAGTTAATAAAACTAATATACTAGCTTTATCCTCATCCTATTATATATAATTGATAATTCACTTAAGTGACTTTTGCTGACCGATCATATGTGAAGTTTCAGAAAAATTCTTTTAATTTGATTGGATGATTTTTTTTTTAAATTATTTTAATCAAGAGATAAAGTAATTTAAAAACTAATAAATAACATTTTCCATATATATAACACAAAATGACTTATAATAACTATTTATAAAATTAAAAAGTGTATATAATCACCTTTCAATTCCTTTCTAACAATCAAAGTATTTATAAAGTTTATATAACTTTTTAAAATAATAATTTATAGAAACCAATATAAAGACGTTACAATTTTCTAGAACACTTTTAATATCTTTTATTATTATTATTTTTAAAAACCATATATAATATAAAAATCATTTCTAAAATTTACAAAATTATTTCTTAAAATTAAATCCGTTCATAAAGATTATAGAATTACTTATGAAGGTTTATAAATAACTTCTAAAGCTTTATACAATTATTTATAAAGATTTTTAAAATCATTTATAAGGGCTTGAAAAATCATTTTACTAGATTTATAAATCATTATAAGAGTCTAAAATCATTTCTTAAAAGTAAAAAGTATTGATAAGATTTATAAATTATTTTAACACTTTCAAAGTCATTTATAACAGTGAAAATAATCTTATAATCACATAAATGTACATTTATAAGAATTTATACATCATATAAACATGTACTAAACATAAGTTAATGACTTGATATTTTATGTAAAATTTTTAAGAGTATATAGATCATTTATAAGTGAAAAAACTAATTTTATCTTTATAAACAATTAAGGTTATAAAAAAGGAACAAAATTAACATCTTACGTTTAAAAGAATGTTAAAAACTACCAAATAAAAAAAATAGAACACTTCTACTTTTATATTGAGACTAAAATATCTTACAATAAAAAGAAAAATTATAAACTAAATTGAAATCTATAACTTTTTCTTTCATAAATTCTGATATGAAAAAATCATATCTACTTCTTCCTAAATATCTCACTATTTCCTTCATAATGTACCAACTCTTATATGAAAATTAAATACTACTATATATTAATTGAAAAGTCACTTTAGTGAATTATTCTTATGTGTTATTCATACGAGAACTTTTCAATTAATTATTTTAATTTTTATTAGTTGATAATTTTTTCATTTATTTAATTTAGTTCTAAGTACTAAATAAAAAAAACTTACATCAATAAACAAACAAATAATACTTACCAATAATGACTACCACAAATAAATATTTAAGAAAAATGTGTCATTAATGCTCGATTTTTACAAACAATAAATTATTTTATACATTTTTTCAAATACAATGTTTAAGAAATTTCTTTAAAATTTTCTTTTCAATGTTATATAAATGACTAAAAATAAAATAAAATTAGTAGTTAACAGTTTTTGTTACTTGGATATCTTATAAATAATAATATACCAACGTCAGAATAATCATATAAACTTGACTTAAATACCATATCAATTATATATATGTGGTGTGTCTAACTGTTTTAATTTATATGAAGTATTTTATTGACTAGTGTTCATAGTGTCTATGAACTTTCCATTAGCCATAATTATATGGTTATTCATATCAAATTTTGCATGTTTGACATTAAATAATCATAATACATATAGAAAATTACTCTAACCATATAAGGCAGTGAAATTATTTTATGATTTCAGCTATTATTATCATGTTTTATATCATCCTTAAAAGATTATATGTGTTTTTCACTTATATGTTATTTTTAACAAATATTATTGGAAATATAATGTGGTGTTAATTGAATGACATTTAATAAAATATTACAACAATTATATTTATATTTTAAAAACAATAAAGAACCAAAATAAATAAAAGATATAAATCTGTTTATTTAGAAAATATAAAAAAATAAAGTCACATTCAATTTTGAAATTAAAAAATATATTATAGCACGTCAAAACATAATTAATATTATATATGTTAAACTTTAAAATTATTTATATCCGTGAATTCGCGGGCATATACACATAGTAGTCAAGTAATTTGGATAATTATTTGTCAATTTAAAATTTTAAAATCTCTTTTAAATTCAAATTTAAACAAGTGGACCAATGAAATATGATAATTCCTGGAAACTGAGTGATGTTACAATAATGCAAGCTGACAAGTTGACCTTTTTTTGGTCAAATCAAATGTGGCGAGCCAAGAAACTTCGCCGAATACTACCAAAACATCAAGACCCATAAGTGACAATTGAGTCTTCGATGGTTTCAACTCAAACACAAACCCATAAATATTCTTCCACCTCTCCATTTTCTATATAAATGCATACAATTGAGGTACACTCATCAGTAAATTAAAAGAGAACATTAAGATGGCATCTTGTAAAGTATCTTCCATGCTTGTCTTTCTCCTTCTTCTCGTTCTTGTGTTTCCCCAAATGGATAAAGCCCTTGGTGAACAAATGCAGCACCGCAAACTTAGTGAGACTCTTTTTATCTCTAGATAAAGTCATTACTTTTACATATTATTATGCCATTTCAGAAAAATATAGAATAAGAAACATAACACCGATTTTTATGCAATTTGGATTGCTTTTAGTTCATAACCAATTAATTTTTCTTTATTTTTCTTAATCAAGTGATAAAACTGGTATAGCTAAGTTATGTTTACTATTCTGTTTTATTCAGACCAAAGATTACTTTTCAGATGACAAAATAAACAAGTTTAGTTGATGGCTTGATGCTGTAGTATATATGTGTAGTTAACGTGTTAGGGTTGTTTTGATGTAGAAGAGACAGAACATCCAGATCAACTGGTGACAGTCCAAAGGCGCGTTCTTCGGGGTTGGGGTGTTTTCAGGGGATTGTGCATAATACATTGTAAGAAGGGCAAAGAATTTCTAGATCGTGTACCTAAGCCCCCTCCACCGCCTCCAAAGTTTTACAAAGGTCGTTTACCTAAACCCTCTCCACCGCCTCGAAGGTTTTCCAAAGGCAAAAACATATGATCCTTCAATGTTTGTATCAAAATATATTTGTCACAATTTGTCACCATAAATGTAATTCAGAACTTTTCTTGCAAAATAAAAGAGACTCTCCAAAGTGTGATGACGGTAAGATGATATGTTGTTACAAGTTTTAAGCTATTCTACAAATGTTTTAGTTTAATTGGTTAAATGAAGTTTTTATAAACCTTATGCATTTTCTATGGGGTTTGATATGTAGTAATATGAGATGCATATTAATAAAGAAAAAGAGTACTATATAGGTTTTTCGTATGGTGTATAATAGAATCGTTCTTTGTTATTGTTTTTAGTATGGTGAGACTCGTGTTGTTTATGCTTCCAATGTGTGGTGACTTTATTTCAGATTGTTACTTTGTTGATAATATTCAAAATAAGTTAATATGGTTATGGATTTGTGTTGACTGTGTTCAAAAATTATTTTGGTATCATTTTTTTCTCAAATATAAAGTAAATGATACCAAAAGTTGAGAAAATGGGAAATAACGATTTTAATTTCTTTAAATTGTTTGATATTCGTGATACTTTCTCTCAATTTTTGTAAATATTTGTTTCCTCTCAATTTTTTTTGTTGTTTATTATTTTGGGCATTTTTGCTAAATATACAAATGGTGTGGTAATTAATCAAATCTCTTAAAACACAAAGAATTATAAGAATAGTTTTTTATTATTATCTTATGAAACTTCTCAAAACTAAAGCTCTCAATGTTTCGACTAGATCTTAAAAAATAATTCTCCATGAAACCTATATTTATATGAAAGATAATTCTCATATACAGTATACATGCGAGGTATGGAAACACAATCATAACCAAAATAAAAACATCTTTTTCATATTATAAATTTATTTTTTTGTATTTATCTCCTAACATATTAAAACACATATTAATATGTTAACTTTCTACACAAGTCTTGGAATTATCTCAACATTCACCTTCTTAATTCTGATTTGAATTATGGAAATCAATTTCATGAACCCCAAATAAACTCCTCATTTGCTTGAACTTAATCATTGCTAATGGTTTGGTAAGAATGTTGGCATTCTACTCAACATCAACACCCGACACATGCTCCACTGCGATTTACCCATTTTTCACACACTCACAAATTAAGTGATACTTCGAGAGTACATACTTACCTATTCCATGGAAACTAGATTTTTTGTTAGAGCAATGGCTGATTTGTTGTTGATCCTAAGTGTGACCTTCTTGCCTTCTTCACTTAGTATCTCAGTCAACAATTTCTTAATCCATATTGCTTCCTTCACTGCTTCTGCTGCCGCCATGAACTCTACTTCACATAATGATAATGCGACTGTATGCTACTTTTGGAATGCCCAAGTAATCAATGACTCACCATAATAGAATGCATGTACTAACGTGCTTTTCCCTTCATCGAGAACAATGACTACTATCACTGAAACTAACGACACTCCTTGACCCATCTCTCTTAAAGAACATACCAAAGTTTGTTGTTCCTTTCTACATACCGCAGTATGTGCTTGATGGTTTGTCCATAAAATTTTCTCGGATTGTACAGGTATCTACTTAGAACACCCAATGCGTAACACAAGTCGGGTCTTGTGTAGCATTTATCTCTGTAGCATTTATCTTTGGTTCATCTTTAGCTTTTGAAATCTTCAAAGTTTATTCCATTGGTATGTGAGTTACATTACACGCTTCTATCTTAGTGTCACACAAGATTCCTTGAGCTTACCTTTCTTCTTTTATTATGATTTCATATTCTCCTTGAATCACTTCTATGCCAACGTAATATGTTAGCTTTCCTACATCCGACATCTCAAATTTCTTTGAATTTCTTCTTTGAACTGCTTAATCACCTTAAGAGAAGTTGTTGTCAAAAATAGATTATCAACGTAAATGGCTATTATCAAGACGTCTCCTCCTTCAATCATGCGGTACACTGATGGTTGCTTCATACACTTCTGGTTTCTTTGTACACTTCTTAAATCTCATCTCCTTCAGAACCTGATCGAGTTTCACATTCCAAGCTCTTGGTGCTTGGTGTTACCCATACAATGCCTTGTGTATATGTGCTGTATTGGGGAAACGAATCACATTCAAGACTTCTTTAACCTTTTACCACTCTTGATGTCATGAATGGCTAGCTCATTTTTAGCTAGTAACTACCTTGAACTTTAATCTCCTTCAAACCTCATGCATTTTTGCTTTCATTGTCTTATTTGTAGATATGTGATAAAAGGTCGGAGAGAAAAGGATTGACGCAACTTCTAATCACTCTATTCTCACAGTTGTAACAAGGGGAAAAACAAGGAAAAGGTGACCCAAGTCAGTAGGTTCGGAAAAAAATAAAAAAATCAGAGGATTAACTCATCATGAGTAAAGTATTGGTTCACTCTAAACAAATAATTCGAAAAATAATAACAAAGAGTGAAATCAGAAGATTGAGTTGTATCTTCCAGCAAGAAGAAGCTCATACAAGAAAATACCAACGGAGAGGAGAAAAATATAAAAAGAAAGAGAGGGAAAGTGAAGAAAAATACTATAACAGGTGGAGGAAACATCAAGAGAAGAGAGTAGTTAGAGGTTGTGGACATCAATGAGTTCATTATTTCTTACTATTTTACGTAATATTCTGCATCCACTACAAAAAGCTGATAATCCCTAAACACTCTTACCTTCACCATTAAATAAACCTCCCAAAGTCCAAGCGTCGTCTAGCCCAAGTAGCACTTGTATTGAGAATCCCATGCCATTACTAATGAATGTAGAGAGTCAATTATCTGAAAGTCGAGATCTCCTTTGGTTTTGGGATCATAGTATGGAATTGGGTTGGAAAGATTATGGTTGAGCTCTGGTTAGAACGTGCATCTCATGTTCTTAATTTATGTGGTATGCAGGTCACAGTCATTGGTATGGTTTCTGAGATTTTATGAGTTCCCTGTTTCAAACTTCTTTCTCAGATCATGAAAATTTGCTTGGGGACAAGTAAAAGACTAAGTCTGGGAGAGTTGATGTGTTGTTTTTAACGCATTACTACAACCCATGTTTTCAACCCTTTTCAAGTCTTGTTGTTTTTTATCGAGTCTTTTCAGGTCATATTGTTTTAGGATGGAGTTTTGGGCACAAGGAGCAAAAAGGGGGATAAGTGATGTTTTAGGTCAAGATCGATCGATCTCGGAGATGATTGGTCGATCTCCAGGTCGATTCCAATCTTAAAGTTTTTTGTCCAAATTCCGGGACACATTTTGATCAATCAAGAAAGAGGCAAGTCGATCCTTACCTATAGGATCGATTAGTCAGTGTTTAGATCAGTTGATCTCCGGGTCGATCCCGTTCTCACAGTTTTGTGTCCAATTGCGGGAAACCTTTTGATCAAACAAGAAAGAAGCGAGTCGATCTCTCACTCCCAGATCGATCGATCTGTCATAGATCGGTCGATCCCTGGGTCAATCTCGAGCCGGTCTGCACGACCAAAAACCAGATTTTTTGGTTTAATTCAATTCTTGAACTGGAACCCGGTTTTACCTAGGAATTTGGGAAAATGTGTTTACACCTATTTGTTTCAGCTGGTCAGCAGGTTTTCAGTACGTTACATTTTCATTTTGGATTTGGCTTTTGGCTTAGAAGATGTAAGCTCTAAGGAGAAGAAATCTAAACTCTTCATAGAGAAGCTTTTCTGAACCTTATTATACTATGCATTTCTATTCAAGGAATCATTCAGTTATTTTCCGTGTTCTTTATTTCATGTCTTAGCCGTCCTTCAGTTAAGCTAGGGTGAATCGAAGGAATCAATGAATCATTGAAACTAATATGTTAGATAGGGGTTAAATCAAGTGGTTCTTCATCTAGATGTATCTTATTGCTTGAAATGGACTGCACACCTAGTTCCTGATCTCTAGGTTGTTTAAACTCACCGAAATGATTGTTTAAACTCCTGAAACAAATATAGATGAGCAAGTGTTCACAACCGACGAAAATTGTTGTTAGGAAACTTGTGAATAAATCAAACCTATTAAATTGGATGTTTAGAATTCTAATTAAAACGGAAGTTGACCTCTAGATTTCTATAACGTAGGGTTTAGCTTTGCGAAAGTAAACTAAACTATTTGTGTTGTTTGAGTTCAAGAACAGTTTAAATCTTATTCCATGTCTAATATTCATATTTTGATTTATGCTTTCCTGAGAATACTCATGGCCAAGCGCTTTTATTCATAAGTGAAAACCTCGTTTACATTCCGTTTATTACATCTCTCGCAATTGAAACTATAAAAACAAACTCTTGTTGTTCTAGTTTGATTTTTTTCTTGTAGATTTATAGTGTAACCTTGGTATCTGAGAAATTTGATCTCTATATACTACTGCGTACTACCGTACACTTGTAGTTGGTTTAGTGGTTAAAACCTGAGTACATCATTGTTTTGGGATGATAACATTTTTATTTCAGTTTTTAAGAAAGTTTTTGATTCGGTTTATTTTGGTTAATAAATTTAAAAACGATTTCTCTGGCTGTTAAATGTTTGAATATTTTGTTAAATTTTTTTATAAAACTGTTTATTTTGATATTTTATTGGTATGTAACACGCCGTTCTTGAGAGAGGAAAATACATGTATTACATTTACATACATATTTGTTATGGTACTGACTTTGGGAAAGAAAAAAGATTTTATGAATGTTTAAAATTTTCAATTAATGTTAGTTGCCAAACAATCCATATATTCTTAGCCGTAACTATTTATAGTATCTAATAATAGCAATTGTGGAAATTATATATAATATTCCATCATTTTTTTTCTTCAATATTTATAAATTATATAAAGTATATTTTTTAAAAGTAGTTAATAAAACTAATATACTAGCTTTATCCTACTATATATAATTGATAACTCATTTAAGTGACTTTTGATGACCTGTCGATCATAGGTGAAGTTTCAGAAAATTGTTTTAATTTGATTAGATTATTTGTTTTTATTTGTTTTTATTTTTATAATTATTTTAATCAAGAGATAAAGTAATTTAAAAACCAATAAATAACACTTTCCAAATATCTAACACAAAATTATTTATAGTAACTACTTATAAAATTAAGGAAAGTGTATATAATCACTCATCAATTTCTTTCTAGCAATCAAGGTATTTATAAAATTTATACAACTTTTAAAAATAATAATTTATAGAAACTGATATAAAGACGTTACATTTTTATATAACACTTTTAATATATTTTTTATTATTTTTTAAAAAATCCATATATAATATAAAAATCATTTATAAAATTTACAATATCTTTTAAAAATTAAATCCATTCATAAAGATTATTGAACTACTTATGAATATTTATAAATAACTTCTAAAGCTTTATACAATTATTTATAAAAAAAAATTTATAAGGGCTTCAAAAATCATTTTACTAGATTTATAAATCATTATAAGAGTCTAAAATCATTTATTAAAAATAAAAATAAAAGTATTTATAAGAATTTATAAATTATTTTAACGCTTTAATAATCATTTATAACAGTGCAAATAATCTTATAATCACATAAATGTATATTTAAAAGAATTACTATATCATATAAACATGTATTAAACATAAGTTAATAACTTGATATTTTATGTAAAATTTTTAAGTGTATATAAATAATTTATAAGTGAAAATAAACTAATTTTAGTTTTGTAAACAATTGAGGTTATAAAAAAGAGAGAACAAAGTTAACATCTTACGTTTAAAAAATGTTAAGAACTACCAAATCAAAAATAATAGAACATTTCTACTTTTATATTGAGACTAAAATATCTTACAATAAAAACAAAAATTATAAACTAAATTAAAATCTATCTACTTTTTCTTTCATAAATTTTGATATGAAAAAAATCATATCTACTTCTTCCTAAATATCTCATTATTTCCTTCATAATGTACCAACTCTTATATGAAAATTAAATCCTACTATATATTAATTGAAAAGTAACTTTAGTGAATTTTTCTTATGTATTCATACAAGAACTCTCCAATTAATTATTTTAATTTAATTGGTTGATAAATTTTTTCTTTTAATTTAGTTCTAAAAACTAAACCAATAAACAACTTACATCAATAAACAAACAAATAATACTTACCAACAATGGTTATCACAAATAAATATTTTTTAAAAATGTCATTAATGCTCAATTTTTACAAACAATAAATTATTTTATACATTTCTTTAGATACAATTTTTAAGAAAATTCTTTAAAATTCCCTTTTCAATGTTATATAAATGACTAATATAAAATAAAATAGTAGTTAACAGTTTTTTTTTACTTGGGTATCTTATAAATAATAATATACCAACGTCAGAATAATCATATAAAAAACTTGACTTAAATACCATATTAATTAATTATATATATATATATATATATATATATATATATATATATATATATATATATATATATATATATNATATGGTTATTCGTATCAAATTTTGCATATTTGACGTTAAATAATCATAACACATATATAAAATTACTCTAACCATATTAGGCAATGAAATTATTTTATGATTTCAGCTGTTATTATCATGTTTATATCTTTCTTAAAAAATATTATATGTGTTTTTCACATATATGTTATTTTAACAAATATTATTGGAAATATAATGTGGTATTAATTGAATGACATTTAATAAAATATTACAACAATTATATTTATATTTTAAAAACAATAAAGAACCAAAATAAACAAAGACATAAATCTGTTTATTTAGAAAATATATAAAAATAAAAGTCACATTCAATTTTTAAAACAAAAAATTCATTATAGCATGTCAAAACATAATAAATATTATATATATTAAACCTTAAAACTATTTATATCTGGGAATTCGCAGGCATACACCTAGTAGTCAAGTAAATTTGGATAATTTATTTGTCAATTTAAAAATTTAAAATCTCTTTTAAATTAAAAAAAAAAAACAAGTGGACCAATGATTCTCAAACTTCTAAACTTATGCTCATTGTGAAAGTGTATGGACAAGAACATGTCAGTTAGTGAATCTAGACAAAACAGCTAACACATTTGAGGCCAAAATGAAAGACGATCTGAAAGGAAGTATAAGGAGATTTATAATGATTTACAAAGAAGGAGGTATTGGAACTTATTTGAGTCTCTCAAAATGCTTCAATTGATCTAAAACTGAAATGTTATCCTACATTTATGACCACCTTAAAACTAGACTGTCAGGATGGTTTGAAAAACTTATATCTCTTGATGGGAAGGAAGCATTGCTAAAGGCCAATGGCTATACTCGTCTATGTTTTTCAGTATGACGAAAAAAATCATGTGAAAATTTAACCAAGGCATGGCCGACTTTTGGTGGAACTTCTTAGAACACAAGAGGATAAATACTTGTTAAGCTGGAAAAATATATTCTTTGCGAAAGAACATATGAGCTAAGATATACCAAGATTCAACCAGTCTCTCTTAGCTGAAAGTGTAAAGAATCAGTAATCATCAGAAGTCTCTTTTGCCAGACTAGTCAAAAACATGTATTTTAACCAATTTGAATTCATAAACGATTCAATGGGTCCAATACCATCGTATGCATGGTCAAAGCATACAATTTGGCCTATAATTGTTGAAGGTCTAAGGAAACATTTGGGAAATAGTGAAACAATGTATGTTTGGTTGATGAATGGAACCTTTATGTGCTCCAAGAGCTTTTTTATGATGAATATGTTCAAATTATTCTTGCTATGAAATTGGGATTTTATCATGAGGATATTTGGGTGTGGCTTCATAACAAGAATGAGAGTTATTCAGTCAAGTCGGGTTATTGGTTCAAGAACTGATTGGCTAGAATGAAGGAGAGTATGGAAGTTAAGCAAAACCATCCTTGAATGATCTAAAAATAGAGGGCTAGAAGTTGTCAACAACACTAAAGTTCATAAATTTCACGTGGAGAGCAATGAGTAATGCCATCTTGTGGTTTTCAAGGAGAATCTATTAATCACATCATATTCTCTTGGTCTATTGCAAGAAAAGTTTGGGCTTTGTCCAACTTACCTTGCCCAGAGAATTGTTTTGACCTGGTGCCTCATTATTCCAACTTTTACTACCTTCTGATGATAACCAAGAACAAAGGTCCATTTCTGAAGTTAAGAAATACTATCTCATGCACTGTTTGATATTTATGGAAGAATATGAATGACTTTCTCTTTCAAGGAAGAAGGGTTAATCGTATGGAGCTTTTGAAAAGATTAATCTGGAAGCTAATTTGGGGTTTTAAGCTCAAGATCATGAGTATCAGAGAGAGCATGCAGAGAGAGTGGCAAGTAGATCTTCCCCTCCTATCTGGTGTCCTCCAATAGGCTTGAATAAATGCAACATTGGAGTCGATTGAGACAAAAAAAACCATTGATGGGAGGAGGAGCATGGGTTATTAGAAATGAGTGTGGCCGAGTTCTCTTGCACAGTAGGAGGGTTTTTCTGAACATCAACTCTCTTCACGAAGTCAAATTATATGCCTTTATTTGGACTGCTCAAAGTGTTGGTTCTCATCATTTCAATAGCGTTCATCATTTTTGATGACCATACTCTCACAGGTATGATAACAAGACCGAAAGCTTGGCCAAATTTTAGATATTAGTCTAGTGAAACTCTGGTCAAATTAGCAAGCATGTAATGGTCTAGGATTCTAAAATAAGACGGTAACTAATAGATGGGCTTTTCTCATTTCGCAAATTGTTAGTAAGGTGGACATCACCAATCTTTTGTGGCTGTTGGGTGTTCCAGTTGGTTGCAAGAAATTTTTGAAAATAAGGAAAATCTTCCCCATGTTTAGTGTACTGGTTTTTGATGGCCTGTGAACTTTGTGCGGCAATCTTTTGATTGTTAATATGATGTTAATTTTCTGGGTAATTGGACTTGTTTTTCATAGGTGATTTATGATGGGTTGAGGATTGTTGGTATAGGCAGTGAGGTTGTGTTACCTGGAAAGTTTGTAAGATAAATTTCTATATCTTATATGTTTTCAAAGCCAATCAAATAAAACAATATAATATGACAAAAATAGAGTTAGAGACAAACCAATCACAATAAATAGAGTGGAGAACATACCATTTTTCTAGGAATTAGATAATTGACCCATTAATATTATTAATTTGAGAACATGCGTAAATAAAAATATTATAATTTGATTGGTCTAAAATATAATAAGATAAAAATGATGTATAATGATAGATTAAATGTGACACTAATGCTACCTAAGTTTTGACTTGAAGAATTTGCTAACATGGC
Organism: Sinapis alba; assembly: GCA_012274485.2. NCBI lineage: Eukaryota > Viridiplantae > Streptophyta > Magnoliopsida > Brassicales > Brassicaceae > Sinapis > Sinapis alba. The sequence continues at coordinate 94,375 of MU105794.1, read as the reverse complement.
ATTTTCTAGAAAATATAATTGAAATTATTTTAAACCAAATCAATTTTGGATTTAATCTATTTCATTTGATTTTCGGACACTAAAATGATTTTAAATGAAATATTTCAATTTCATATTTTTAGTGATCAGATAAATATCCCATATTACATTAGAGGGTTTCGATAGACTCATGAGAGCAAGAAATACATGTGCGTCTCTTTCCCTCTACACTCTGAGGTAGAAGCGCTCATTTGGACAATGAAAAGTATAAAGTATTTACGGCAGTTTCATGTGATTATTGCGATAGATTATTATTAGCTGGTGAAGATGGTTTCAGTATCAGAAGAATGATCTGGTTTTGCGACATGTTTGGAAGACATATGTATCCTAAAGAAAAGTTAGTCACACGGCGATTATCCATGTTCCTCGAATGCAGAATACAGAGGCGGACAGTCTTGCACACATTGCTAGAACTCAGGTATCCTACGTGTTGATTTAGAATTATCGGTTTGGTTTGCAAAATCTTAATCGAGTGTACTTAAATTAATGACAAAAAAATACCCGATACTAAGAGAATACCAGTGGCTTAATAGTAAGTAAACATATATTTTGTTACATAAAAAATCATTTATGTTTATTTTCATAAAATTATATTTTATTATAATTCAAATTATACTTTATTTTAATTTGTAACTGAATTTAAATTTATATTCAAAACAGAGCATTTTCAAAGAGCTAGTTTGAATATGTTTAGATTGAAATTGTCAGCGGTAAAGGGTGTTTTGACCCGATTGTATAGATGCTTGGATAATTTGATAGAGAAGAAGACCATTAAACAAGGCCTAGAGATTTCTAACACATCCCAACTAACTATCTGATCACTAAACTAGATTCAGGCCAATTAACTCACATTTACTTTTAGAAGCAACAACTACTCCAACGAAGAGTAGGCTTTCACGTTTTAGACTTACTAGTTATTTGAAAATTTGAAATCTCCGTTCGTGATACTCTTTTATCCTTTACACGTGTTAAGAACACATAAGAACGAGATACAGCTACCTTATTTATCTTCCTAATAGCATCTCTAACCCCACTCTATTTTCAACTTTAAAATAGAGTTTAGAATAAAAATGCTCCAATGATACTCTATTTTTCACACTATAATAAAATGAAAAATATATATGTTTACTCCAAATATAGAGTAAGTTATTTTTTTTTGTTCATCACTCTATTTTTCACTCTAAAATATAATACTTTAGAACAAACTTCAACTCTATTATAAAGTTACTCTATTTTAAATTAAAAAATAGATTAAACCATTGAAGGTTTAAGGGATAAAAAGGATATAACAGACCAGTACGAACTTTAAATGTCTTTGCCTGTATGCGTCAGGATGCGCTTGTCAAGAAGTTGTCACAAACAATAACAACACATATTTGATTCAAAACCTGTCGAGATGGACTCTTGACCCGGCCGATACTATTTTACACCAACTGAAAAAAAGGCAGGTTTCTGATGCTTTCTCTCTATGAGAAGATAACCCTCATCATTTCTCTCGCCTTTATAAGAAAACTCACTCGTATTTATCTGTTGCCTGAGAAATAATAGCTCACAAAAATGACTTCATATGTTGCAGATCTCCTCTTTCACACCTAGGATAACTTGATTCGAGTTCCATTCTTCTGTTTTCATTTTATTTTTTAGACCAAATTTTGTATCCGTAATTTTACATAGTTATAGGTTTCATTTATGCAGTTTCTCCCGACTGTTTCCTTCTAACTTAATGAAATATTAGATTTTCATTACATAAGATTCGAGTTCTAGTTTTAAAAGAACCACAAACCTGCTCCAATGTGCTGGTTTTAGACAATAGTACTAGGTCCTTGTAATTATTAAAGGTTAAAAGGAAAGGTATTGTAATTATTGTTTACTAAAACAAGAGTAGAAAACGATATTCATTACTCTCCTTTAGATATTTCTGTTTGTTTTTTATATGTAGATGAATAGATGCGCTGAACATTTATAAGTGTGTAGATAGATGTCACTGTAAGTCATTCTTTAGAGGTCTCCTATAGAAAATCTGGATGTATCGTACGTGTTTTTCTTCAAGGAGAGAAATCATTTAAACATTCACAATTACACAAATATCTTTTTGTTTGTTGCGTGGATGCATACATTCATTCACATATTGTAGCTAGGTACATACATATAATCCACTAAACCATTATGTGAACCCTTTTCGTGAACTTAGTTATGTCCACAGTCCCCACTATGGCCTAAGGTTCATCAGATACTACTTTTACCTATTCTTCTTAAACGTTTGCCTTTGCTGGTAAAAATATGTAGAAAATGTGAACTAACTTATCATTGTGGTTGACATTAATTTGTGATATATTCAAGTATTTTGTGAAAAATATATAACAATAATATCATCTCATGTAATTTTAAATATAAAAATTGTTTTGAGGCGTTCCAAAAAGAAAATTGTTTTGAGAGTACGAATTAAACAACGTATTAAATTGCTACGATGCAATGACTTTTCCATTTTTCGTCTAACACATAAATTAAAAAAAATTAGCACACATTAAAAATCTTAAAACATGATTATTGCAAGGTTTTTAGAGTCTGACTCTTAACGTAATATAAGAATTATTTTTTAACTTTAATTAAAAAAATATTATTTAAAAACTGTTTTTTAACTTTTCTTAGTTAAAATTAATAAACATTTATTATATTACGTTAAGAATCTCGTTCTAAAAATCATGAAATAATTATGGTTTGAGGCCAATTATCAGTCCCCTCTTACGTTGATTATCGTATTACGTGATTATATCGTGTATATTCTGTTTTAAAGCAGATGAACGGTCACTCAAAAGCTGAAATAATAATAAAACGCGTTGATTTTTAGAAAATAGCAGCGGAATATATGTTGCTTTGAAGTGTTGGAACGGATAACCCTGTCGCCAAAGATGAGAGACGAATAAGAGGTTTTATAATTTTGTATGTAGTTCTTATGATCTTTGTGTGTGTGTGTCTATAGATATTATATCTATCTATCTATATATATATGTCATCCATGTCTTGGGATTACATATATTATTGTAAAGATTAAGTAAGTTAAAATGAATCTTCTTAGAATAATACACAAAATAACACTTAATTTCATATAAATGGTTTAGTATGGTTTTGTGTAGTTGTATTTTACGCTTTTTTAATTGTTTATGATTATGTTATTTAATTAAAAAATTTAGTGATTTGGTCACATGGAATTTTTTTTTTTTAAGTTCTTTGTTCCTCGTAATTTCTTTTTACAATGGTAAGGTTTTAAATGTTCTTTGAGTAACGGCAGTTTTTTTTTCTTTCTAAGTGGAAAAAGGAAATCTCACAAAATTAAAGTCCTGCTTTTTTTTCTGTAAACCCAAAATTAAGTGTAATTATGATATGCGCCAAATAAATCTATTATTATAAAGTAGACTTTCCTTCCCTCCTGGGCATGCCACATCAGCTGCCAGCGCACAAATTCGAATCTTACAGTGCTGACACGTGTCATGTTTATCTGACAAAGTCGAAACAAAATGCTGCGTCTTATTATTAGCGGAACAAACGGGCTACGTTTTACTATATGGGCTTTTGGCTTGACAAAAAAAAAACCAGCCTGGTAGTTATCAACCCTAAATCTCCTTTACGTCACATAGAAAATTAAGGATCATGCCGCTTTGTTTTCTCCGCAGTTGGAGATATTGAGATGATTAAGTCCATATCGTGATGAGTCTGTTCTGTGTCGTCTGATCTTCTTTCACATTTTCCTAAACCTCCCTGTTACAGATTCATCACATTAAACCTCTTCTTAACTCCATGGACAACGATCTGGCTTTTAATGTGATTCTCCTTTTGCAAGGCGGTCTCTTTGCGAGTATTTAAAGGTAAGTATCCCTCCTCTCAAAACCATCTTCTCGATCTGGTTAACCAACAAAGTAAACTTATTTTCTGACAAATGGCTAACTCCAATGTTCTTCTTTCTTATTTAAAGTTCAGTAGATGTTCTTCCACCGTTGAAGTTAGGTTATTGCGGTTCTGGGCGGCCAGGAACGGTCATGCGGGGTGGGGATTTCTTCTCGCAGACAAAGATAAACCGGAACCGTTACAAGCTACATTCAATTGATTCGTCTGGATATCTTCTTAAATTGTTATGGCCGTCAATATGCTTCTCCTTGGCGCAGAGGTAGCTTCAGCGATTTTAAAAACAAACCAACCTTTTTCCTTTAAGATATTAATTAGTCTGTGATTATTTTTTTTATTTTTTTTGCTTCTTCTAATGGTTAAGTTCCTCTGCCTTTTTAATCTGATGATGGCTCAAACAAATACAGATGATGGTTTAAAGTCAAAGTCTTTATTTTTTGCTTCTTTTTATTGTTAAGTTCCTCTGCCTTTTTAATCTAATGATGGCCCAAACAAATGCAGATGCTGATTTAAAGTCAAAGTCTTTACAAGCAGGGTTTGCGTATGTAAACGGTGTTGGTAGTAAGCAGGAGGAACTTTGGTCGCAGTTTCTTTAGTACAATCGAGAGTTTACAACGTATTAAAGGATTACTAATGCTCTCCTTCAGAGAAGGTATGAAGCTACATATGAAGAGAAATTCATTGATGGTACAATAATAAGATAAACGCTGTTTATTATATTGAGATGAGAGTCTATATTGGGGACAGGTTAAGCTCATATGTCATACCATTTGAGTCAAATCTCATATGTAAGATTTTTGCTTCAGTCAATTTTAGTTTTCAACAATGTTTTTGTTTTAAAAAGTAGATTATTGTATGATAGTTTTAAGCAATATGCAGGATATTATTGCAGAAAACAAATCACATACATGCCAGACAGAGTGGTTATTCCGTGTTGATATCGTAAATAAGTGCAAAGTGTCTTCAACGGTTTCTGAGCTGTCCGAATGTTTAGAGAATATCAAGATGTCTGGTATGACCGTACTGGGGAGAAGAGCATTGTCTTTAAACCAATATACTTTGTTTTGGATCTTCTGAAGATTCCTTTGAGAAGAAGAGGAATAGAGTTCTTTTGGTTCGATGGAAAGTTAGATCAAATCTATTAACAAATAATTTATCAATTATTAATGGTTATCGATGTATGTTTTGATTTTGTTATTTTTTGGTGAATAGCAAAATACTTACATTAATGGTACCCTATGTATGTTATGATTTTATGTTATTTTATGGTTGTGGTTTTCTACTAAATATTTAATTTATCAAAATTTGAATTAGGTGAGAAAGGATAAACTTCAATTAGATTCATTCATTTTTCCTTTGGCTTGGCTTGAATTTGATGAATTTGAAAATATTTAACGATAAAACTTCACGTGATTCACTGTCCACCTTAAGCGGATTCAATGTATGTGACATGGTGCAATCAAATCATCAGAACTTCGAACTACCAACTCTTCTCTAACGATTCAAGCAGCATCAACCGGGGGGGGGGGGGGGGGGGGGGGGGGGGGGGGGGGGGGGGGTTAAAGGGGGTGCTTAGTTACTTAGTTTTTTCTTTAAGCTCCTCTTAACTATATTCCTTAACTCTACATTTTCATCTTTGTATTATTTAGATCAAATTTATTAACAATAATTGATAAATCATTTCTAACCAAAAATTAAATTTCAATCTCATCAAATTCTTTTTAATAAACTCTTTTAAAAAATAATAATATAGTAATATAATTCAAAATATATATGTTTAATGAAAAAATAAAATAATAAGAAAAAGATGTAAAATTAATTTACGACATTTTTCATGTTTTCATCAAATCCACCTTAACAAAATAAAAAGTGCTTCTTACATAAAAAATCATTTTAGTTCCTCAAACTCAAGCATACATAAATTAACAAAAAAATGTAAAAACACAACTAATGATTAATATATAAGAAAAACAGAAACTTAATAAAACATTTTAGAAAATGAATAAATGATAAAATATCAAAATGAAACAACAAATAAATTAGTGAAAGTATAAAATATAATTTAAATTTGTAAAATTTAGTAAAAATACATAGTATCATTTTGAATACATACGTTTCAAGCATACGTACATAGAGAAAATAAAAAATAATTAAAAGGGAAAAATCATTTATGATATTGTTTTATGTTTATCAAATCAAAGACAACAGCAAAAAAGGAATGAATCTTACATAATCTTTTTTCTATTTTTAGTCACCAGGCTGAAGTTCTTAGAAATTAATAAGAGAATGGATAAAATACAATCCTTTTAAAAAAAAAGTTAGAAAAATAAAATTACCAATAGAAAAAGGATAAAAAATTAAAAGTTATTGAAAATACATAATATAATAAAAATTCACAGTATAACCCAAATAAATAACTTTGAAAAATACATAGGAAAAGCTCACAAAACCAAAAAGGAAAATATTATTTATGATAATGACAAAAGAAAATATTATTTATGATATTTTTCACGTTGAATCTAACCAAGCGGGACAAAAATTTAAAAGAAAAGTAGTGGATCTCATGTAATTTTCTGCATTTTATAGTGGTAAAATACAGAACTTAACAACATACTCTTGGAAGACCATAACCACAAATTTATAATTAACCAAAACCAAGAGTTCAAAAATAGTAGAAAAAAACAGCAATAAAAAATAAAAAATAAAAAATTTATGCGAAGAGTAGAAAAAATTTAAAACAGTTGCAAAAGAAATGTATGATACCAAGCGAAATTTTAAGGTTATTTTATCCTATCAAATATCGAAAACTGGATAAAACATTTTCAGTTTTCTTACTGAACGAATAAAGAAATCGATGTGTTAAATCATCCCAAAAAATCTTCTTATAAAAAGTTATTAGATATATTCAGTAGAAATTTAACATGTTACTTTATATTTGCTTTAATTAACAATTAAATATATCATTTAAAGAAAATGAAAAATATTATATGTTAATAAATGAGAATATTACGCTAAATATGATTTCTATATTTCACAAACTATCATATCTTCATGCAATCTATTTTACAAGGAGTACCTTAAGAATACTAGAAACACAAGGATAACTTACGCTACAATAACAAACAATTTTTAGAATTTTGAGTGAGAGGAGAGAAACTTGAGATAACTCCACCAATTTTAACAATGAAAAGGCCATCGAATACAAAGGTGAGAACTAACCAAATTCGTAAACCTATGAAAATATATTTCAAAATGCACTAATAACATCTTAAATAGATCACATTTAAATATATTGTTTGAACATACAATATAAACAACATGATATACAAACTAAAATAAAATTTATATTACGCAATTAACATAAATCCTGCGCGTAGCGCGGGCTTACCCTAGTGAAAAATAAAATGCTCATAAAAATACAACGAGATAAAGCCAAATAATATTTATCATGAGGTTTTAATAAGACATTAATAGGCTTAACTAGCTTTGAATAAAGTATATTGTATAGTTAAAATGATCGAAATTGACAACCTACCATCATTGAAATAGTATTATTGGAAGAGTCTAAGCTTGTTAGACAAGAGCCTTTAGGCAATCTAAAATGTTTACATTTGACAATCTAATTTGAATTATATTTTAAGATTTAAACCTTTAGGCAAGTAGTTGTTGCCATCTTGCTATTTTTGTGCACCAGAGTGAGACTTCAGTTTTTTCTACTCCGAAGGTTAAATGGACTAGTATGTCTCATTGACAAAAGACCTAATTTTTAAACCCACGTAATGAGATGATGCTAATATTAAAACCATACCTAAACTTCAACATTGGTAATTTTAAGTTTCAACGTTACATATGTACTAATCGATGTCAGCAATATATGTTCGTTTAAAAAAAATGTTCAATTCCACCCTTTTTGCCTATAGAAAACGATTAAACAACAAACATTTTGATTTTTAGTTAGAAAAGCAATCATTTCTCAAATTTAATAGAGTTTGTTTCATTGTTGTTTTCCTTTTCTTGATATTCTTGTAAACTTTGATAGAATTTATAACAAAGTTTGGCAGAAAAAAAACAAGCTAAAAATTATGACCACCCAATTTTTTTGTTTGTTTCTTGAGGATCATTTTAGGATAATTGTTTAATTTGGAGAATCACTGATTTTTTTAGAAAAATTAATGTTATAGATAACATTATAAAGCAATTTATAACATAATCTTATGAGAAGGGCCACTTTTTTCTTCTAATTCTGACCATCACTTTAACGGATGAATTCATGTATATAATAAGTCATTTATCATTATTCCACTATAAATTGGATATATAAATGCCACGAAGATTATGCTTAGATTACATCTATACAAATACAAGTATCATAAATGTGTCTGTTATAATTCAACTACCTTCCAAAGTTTATTTCATAAACCGATAATTACTGACTGACTTACTCACATTTTTATTGTACACGGTGCATGCATTTATTCACACACGACACATGTATAATGTATGGTATTAATATATGTCACATCATAACATTTGTATTCATGATCTCTCGCACCCTTCTCTTCTCTTCTCATTATATATAAACACCACCAATCGACTATCCTGACTATTAACTGAAATGGTTCTCAAATCACTTGATTAAACTCGTCTTCGTTTTCTCCTCCTTCTTCTTCTTCTTCTTCTTCACCACCATCATCGTTATCTTTAGTTACAATAAAAAAGTATGGTGTCTGCACAGTTACCGCTTATTCGGAAGATTGTGGGTATAATAGGTATACTATTCCGATTATTCACATTTACAAACCTCTTTTTCCTTTAACAACTTTCATAAGCCTACCATTTGCTTCTAATATGTTGATTTTTCCAATTCATGTGATAAAATTTGCAGGAAATGCCATTGCACTATGTTTGTTTCTATCACCAACGTAAGATTTCTTTATATTATTTGAATAAAATTTCTGAAACAAAGAACATTCATTAAAGAATCGTTTATATTTGATTTTCTTACGGAAAATAAACGTTTTGATAAATTCAGCAAGATATGATTTCTCATGAAAGATCTGAGTTGCATTCACCACTTTTTGTAACCAGAGTAATAATAAAGTTGATGCTTTTCTCACATTAAAAATGTTTTTGCCAATATTTTAATAGAAATAAAGAAAGTTAACATACTAGATTTTCTTCCAAAAAGACAAAGGTATTCTAGTTAGTTAAATTAGTTATTAAACTAGGAAATATCATAAAATAAGAAAAACAATTCCTAGCAAAATAGACAAAAAAATAATAATAAGTGATAAAAATTAAAATGATTACTTTATACTTAAATGTTCCATATACATTCAGGCCAACTTTTAAGAGGATCTTGAAAAAGAAGTCAGTGGAGGAATACTCACCAATACCGTATTTAGCGACTTTAATAAACTGTCTCGTTTGGGTTCTTTATGGACTCCCTATGGTGCATCCGGACAGCACACTTGTCGTTACCATCAACGGTGCAGGCGTCCTAATCGAAGTTGTGTTCATTACCATCTTTTTCGTTTTCACTGGCCGCCCAAAACAGAGATTGGTAATAGCCGCTGTTTTAGCGGCTGAAACGCTGTTCGTCGCTATTCTCGCAGTATTGATCTTCACTTTACAACACACTACCACAGAACGTACGATGAGCGTTGGAATCATATGTTGCGTTTTCAACGTGATGATGTATGCTTCTCCTTTATCTGTTATGGTATGATTTTTGTCAATAATTTTTATTTATCAGAACTATATTTCCTTGCTAACTATTATTTTTTCCATTTTTGGGTTTAAATATTTAGTGATGCATTTATGACTTTTGGCTTCTTTTAAAAATTTGCAACAAAATTTGATTTTTTTTTTGCAAAATAATTACATCGAAAAATATGAAGAAAATGGTAATAAGAACGAAAAGCGTGGAGTTCATGCCATTTTGGCTGTCGTTAGCTGCGTTTCTAAACGCGGGGGTTTGGACAGTTTATGCACTCATGCCTTTGGATCCATTCATAGCTGTGAGTTTTTCTTTCTTTTTCATCAAAGTTTCATGATTTACCTACAAAAGCTAGATTTCATATTTATTAAAAAAAAGAAAATACTGAACCCAAGTAATGAATATGATAAAGTACAATAAATGAGAATTATATATTTCGTTCGTATGAGATAAAAGTTATTAATTTGATTTAAAACATTTTTTTTGATCAGATACCAAATGGAATTGGATGTGTATTTGGGCTGGCCCAATTAATATTGTACGCTGCGTACTACAAATCCACCAAAAGAATAATGGCAGAAAGACAACCGATGATAGGTCTATCCAGTGCGGTCGTTCGTATTGGATCTGAGAAAGTTGCGCAACAATCGGCTTAGCGGCGTTTGATTTGATCTACTCATACTATTCAACCGTCCGATTATCATGCTTTTATTTTCAGTCTTCGTTTAAGTAATTTCGATGTCCGTTATTTGAAGAGCAATGTGCACTTTTAAGAACTGTGGGGTGTGTAATGTTCCAACTTTAAAGATTATGCGGACTCAAATAAAAATTTTAAATTCGTCTTAGCGTGGGAAGTATTATTTGAGAAGCAATTTATCTATATCAGTATTAAACTCAATATATTTTAGATTGGTATTAGTTATATACCTTCTCGTCCTAAGCAGTATTAGCATCTAAGCTCAAAGGTTCAGTCTCGGGCTGTGGGGTAAAATGGAGCAAGAAATTTTGAAGAAGAGTGGACTACAAAGTAACGTTGCTTGCTTTTAGTTTTGTTTCACATCCCACCCGATCTAAGAGTATTGGTAAATTAGATGCCCATAAAACTTATCAAAAATCAACATTATCGGTGATTTTTAGACTAATTTCTCAATATTATTACAATATAAACATTATTAGACTAGGTTTTCAAACAAGATATCGAACAAAACAAATTTAGATATTTTCGTGTGACATAACCTTCTCATTTGTACATAGAGATTAGTATCTTAGTTGTGAATGATTAAGTAGCTTGCATAAACAGAATCAAGAGTTTGGGGTAATCAATAGATATAATAGATTAATAATTTATCTCAATTATATTTTTTTTAAAAGTTTCTTCTTCTTTAGTTACATATAAATTATTTTAATAAGAGTACTAGAATAATATCCAAAGAAATTATGAAAAAAAGTTCAGAAAAAATATATTTTCAAAAGAAATGTTAGCGCAAAGAAGTTATGGCTGAGGGACACTCTCAATATAATTGAAACTGATTCGATGGTGATACGACATGGATTAGCTCCAAGATTAAAGGTATGATGACAATGGACGGTTCAGCAATGCCATTGATCAAGGCTTGGCTTAATGGATAATATATCAAAACCTTATCAGTTTGGTCTATGAAATAGTAGACCGAGAGGTGTCATGTGATCTTGATAAGACTTTGAAAGAGCGTGTACCTAAGCCTGATTAACATGGACAACCAAGACATAACATCAATGGACAACCAGAACTAAATCAGGATGGAGCTTGCGAGCATGAGCTAGAAGTGAGCCGGTTTGGTCGAGAAATGAGCTGGAAATGGAGGATGAAGTTCCCAAGCTGAAAATTGATCAATGGAAACATTTCATCATCCAAATGAGCTTAGGAACCCATTGGAAGTTCTGAAGTTGGTCATCTACGAGCCCAAGAATGAACATGGTCGAAAGAATGCCTTATCAGCCCAAAAAGAAGAAAGATCCGCCCGCTTGTTTTTATATGGACACATTGTTTTGTTTAATTGTCACTACAATTTTGTGTAATGTTAACCAACTAGATTTATAATTGGTATTCTCAAAACCAATTCAAAATAAGTTTTGGATTTCATAAATAAATTAGGAATATGTTTAGGTTTAGCTTTTATGATTATGATTAGGATTAGGATTTTCTAGTTTAGGATTTTATTTGCATTTTCTATTTTATTGTACCCAGGACATGCTATATAATTTATATGATTATTTTTAATAAAATTCAAGCTTTTTTGGTCAAATAATAAAACTCAAGTTAATGCTTTAAAAAATGTGTCTCTTTGAGGTTTTACTTTGTTCAATTTTTTGGGCATGCATCATCAGTCACTAAAAAGATTACTATTGACGTGAATCCCATCAGATACCGGTAAAAGAGGTTACACTTGTGGGTTGTTAAATAAAAACAAATTTAGGGTATTCCATAACCCCATTGGGAAGATCATTCACCATCCAAGACCCTTATAGCTTAAGGATCTGCCCCAAACATCCTTCATGTGATTCATGGGAAAGACATCCCATCCAAAGTCATATCATGTGGTAAGCGACTTGAAGGTTTATGGTTTGATGATCTTAAGCTAAGATCATAAATTCCATCATCTATCCAACAATATTCTATGTCTTCTTTTAGAAAGCAGGAAGATGATACTAAATAACCAACAATAAGGGAATTGTTACAAATAACAAATAAAGTGATGCAGATTCTATGTTTCTATGGAGAGTTTGATCCATATACATAATTAGAATGGGAAAAAGATATGGATTCAGTTAAAACCATGGGTGCAAAGAGGAGAAGCAAATTCAACTAGCAACTAGTGGCTTATGTGGAAATATATATATATATATACACATGACTGGTGGCGTCCGGTTTCTGCTGTGGGTGGTCTCTTGTTAGTCTCGTCGTTCAACATCGGTATTGTTTTGAGGATTTCATTTGATGAAGCGTCGAAGCGGGGAAGTTGTGCAGCTCCTTAGTTTGCAACCTAAGGGTTCTCCAGATTCTTGGTAATGGGCTGTGGAGCTTATGCTCAATTGCAATGGTCTTGGAGTAGTCGATCGCCAAATATGTATGTGTCTCATCGTTGGCTACTCGTGTTGAAAGCTTGTTCTATGGTGGCTTCTTTTGTTGATGAAGTGGTAAGTGTGTTAGTTGTTTGTATCTTCCTAAAGAACAGTTGTTTGTATCTTCCTAAGGAACAATTGTGGAGATGTCAGCTCAACTCTAATAATTTAGGCATGTTTCACTTTCCCTCTCAATCATGCTTATGGTTTTTGATCAGCTTCATCGTTCTTGAAGTTCATATTTAATTTTCAGCATGTGTTTAGCTTTCTTTTCACTCTTTTGTTATCTTCAACTTATGTTGTACGCTTTAGTTTAATCCTATCTCTGGGTGGTTTTTGTATCACGCCGCCTTTTGTGGCTCTGGAAAAGGTTTAGAACTTTGTCAGCTTTGTGTAAGAAATTTTACAAACCTATCATTAATCTAATAGATGAGAAAAGAAAAAATTTCTAACAGAAAATAAATTGATCTAAAACTAAAAGAAAAATTATCTTGGTAGTCATTTTTAGTTTATTTTTATAAAAATAGTTTTCAAGGAAGAAAATAATTAAAATGGGTTTTATTAAAAATAAATATGTATTTATACATTTATGATTAACTAATCTAGATTTAGCGTTTAGAGTTAATGATCGAATTTTAAGAATGATATTTCAAAAAATAAAAAATTAAAATTAAAATTTTAAAATAAATCATTCAAAAGTATATTTTTTGAGGGGTCTTTTGTAACAAAAAATTTCAAAGGGAGAATTACCCAAACTAAAATCCAAATCGTGTTGGAGTCGAGGGGCACTTAAGGTAATTAATTGACCAAGGACATCGTCATGACTCGGCACAGTTTTCTAGACTCGAGAGAGATAAAGAGAGCAAAAGAGAGAGGAAGTGAAAAAAAAAAGCTATCTCCTTTGCGAGAATGGTTGACGTCGCCGACAAATTGGGTTACTTCCAAGCGATTACAGGTCTCGAAGATCCCGATTTATGCACCGAGATCCTCCAAGCTCACGGCTGGGACCTCGAACTCGCCATCTCCTCCTTCACATCATCTTCTGACCCACGCGATGACGACGCTGACCCTTCGTCTTCCCGCGTCGATGGCGATCACAATACTGAATTCGAAGATTACCCTTCTCGCGAAATCGTTAACGACTCAGAACTTGACGACGGGAGAGCGTTCAGACCTCCAGGAATCGCTTGGAAGATCATCACTTTACCGGTTTCGATTGTCTCCGGTAGCTTAGGGTTAGCTTCTAGCGCGATCGGGTTCGGATTCTGGGTTGCCGGTGGAGCTTTGACGTATTCACTCGGCATGTTAGGGTTTGGATCAGGCCGTGGAGCTGGGTCTGAGTCGTCGTCGTCGGCGGCAGGTGAAGCAATGGAGTTCATTTCCTTGTTCGATAGAGACTATGGGAGAAACCCTTTAAAGCCTGGTTTTGTATCGGAAGGTTTCATGGATGCGCTTCAGCGATCTAGGAGCGAGTTTAAGCTCTTGTTTGTTTACTTGCACTCTCCCGACCATCCTGATACGCCTGCGTTTTGCGAGAGAACGCTTTGCGACGAAGGGGTTGTTGCGTTTTTGAATGAGAACTTTGTGACTTGGGGAGGTAGTATACGATCTAGTGAAGGGTTTAAGATGAGTAATAGCTTAAAGGCTTCCAGGTTTCCGTTTTCCGCTGTGGTTATGCCTGCTGCTAATCAGAGAATCGCTCTTCTTCAGCAGGTAAAAGAAATACACTTTCTTCTGTCTGCTCATAGTTTCTTTCTTGGATTGGTCTTCATTGATTAGAGAACTGCTTTGAATCTAACTTGTTGAAGTGATTATTAGTTAAAGGGTGTAGAGATAGTTGTTTGGTATTAAGCTTGTATGAGTTTAGTATTATATAAGGTGTGGCAAGAGATGTAGTTCTTGGTTTTAGTGTGTTCTTTCTTCGGTTTGCTTGTGGCAGGTGGAAGGACCGACAACTCCAGAGGAAATGATTGCTGTACTGCAAAGAGTTGTAGAAGATAGTTCATCTGTTCTTGTAACTGCAAGGGTTGAGGCAGAGGAGAGAAGAAACAATTTGCGCCTCAGAGAGGAACAAGATGCTGCGTACATGGCTGCTCTTGAAGCCGATCAAGTATGTTTCCCAAGCTCGGAGATTACAAAATAGTTTATAGTTAGTCTTTTTTCTGAAATTTGTGGTTTCTTTCTTCTGTGTTTATTAGGCAAGGGAGCGACAGAGACAGGAAGAGCAAGAGCGTATAGAGAGGGAAGCTGCTGAAGCAGAGAGGAAACGCAAAGAAGAGGAAGAAGCTCGGGAGAGAGAAGAGCGTGAAGCTGCAGAGAGAGAAGCTGCTAGAGTTAGAATGAGACAAGAGAAAGCGCTTGCTCTTGGAGACGAACCTGAGAAAGGTCCTGATGTCACACAAGTAAGTTCTCCTTCTTTCTTTACCATTCATTACTTATATTTTGCTCATTTAAAGTCACACACACTATTACTTAGTCTGTGCAAAGAAGATTAATCTACTTCGCTTAAAAACTTAGTGCCTCTATGGTTGATCTAGGTTTTGGTACGGTTTCCGAATGGAGAAAGAAAAGGGAGGAGGTTTGAAAGCAACACCAAGATACAGACATTGTACGACTACGTTGATTCACTTGGAGTGCTGGAAACAGAAGAGTATAGCTTAATAACAAACTTCCCAAGAACAGTGTACGGAAGAGACAAAGAGTCAATGTCACTGAAAGATGCAGGTTTGCATCCTCAGGCTAGTCTCTTCATTGAGATCAACTAAACTTTCATACTCTTCTGTTTCTTTCTTCTTTAGCCCCTCTTTTTAATCTCCTTTAAAATAATTAGTTTGTTGCTTCAATGATCCGATGGACAGATCACATATATACACACCCATACATTGAAATTTGTATCACATATTGATATTTTTATTTTCTAAAAGACTACTGTAATAACAAACGTGTTAATATGATTAAAGGCAAGAACCTCGAAGAGAAAGTAAAGTGTTTTAGCATGCACTTCTCTGATTATTTAGAATGGACAAGTAATAAAAGAGAATTAATACTGAAGAACCAGAAGTAGTGTCCCTGAAGATATCATTCTTGGTTTTTCAGTTTCTCAACGTTCAACTTCGAGCAGGAGTCTTGCCCTTCTTATCCTTTGTCTCCCTCGCAGATGCCTTCATAGAAGGTTTCTCCAAATCACCTGAGATGTCAAGATGAACACCGGGATCATGAGTCTCGTACGTGGCCCCCATCATTAGCGAGTTGTTCACAGCTTGAAAGTTGCTGTTAACGAAGGTAGTAAGGAAATCAAGCTCGTGTTTGTTGTCTCCCTGATTGTTGTCGAGCTCCGTCTTCATGGTGGCTCCTATGTTGGATCCAGAGAGAGTGATAACTCTGACGCCATCATCATCCTCCTCCTTTTCGTCATATTGGCTCGATCCTCCCTTCTCTGCTCC
Organism: Sinapis alba; assembly: GCA_012274485.2. Lineage (NCBI taxonomy): Eukaryota > Viridiplantae > Streptophyta > Magnoliopsida > Brassicales > Brassicaceae > Sinapis > Sinapis alba. The sequence goes on along the minus strand of MU105794.1, from coordinate 78,172 downwards.
CATGTGGGTTAAAGACGAGATCATGTTTTTTAGATCGTGCTGGAAATGTTGTCTCCTGTGCTTCTCTTCTTTGCCTCTTGACTCGCTTAGCTTCATTTTTTTTATTAGGTAACTAATACTAAAAGCAAGGGAAGGGAAGCAAGACACATATATAGTTTATATTTTATGGGGGAATAAAAGATGTGGGCATTGCCTTGTATTGCAATCTAAGAATTAGAATAACTTTCCATTGAGTTCAAGAATATCTTTTTACAATTGTGAAAAAAATGTATGAGACAAGAGAAAGCACAAATTCTCTTGGAGATGAACTTGATAAGGGTTCTCATGTCACACAAGTGAGTTCTCACTGTTACAAGAACATCAATCGATTTTAAATTATTGGTATTCTAAACATCTTCAGAAACTTGCATTTTGACCTCCTATGAGAATATCTGGGAACCAAGACAGACGCATTGTACAGTTAAACATGTCTTGTCATTGTCAACAAATATTGTTTCTGCAGATGTTGTCATTTTGCTCTTTATGCTGAGTTCAAAATCAGATTCTCATTGAGTGACTAGAAAGTTTTGATTGTATTGGGCATTTTGAAGCAATGTACCAAAACACTCGACACAGGTTTATAGTTAAAGATATACCGTACAATATACCAAAGGAAATAATCAATGCAGTAACTAAAGTAGACCAAACAAGAAACAACATATGTGTCGATTAAATTCATTTTGCAACATCAAAAAGGACGAGTTACTAATAGAGGAGAGAAACACTAATTTAATTTAATGATTACATTCCAACAAGTTAAAGAGAGAAGCTTTGAAGAATCACCGGAAAGTAGACGGCTGTTAGACTAGAACCATCAATTTTTTCAAAAAAAAAAAATAAGACTTTTATTTTAATTTATTTTACAGTTTACAATTTAGAAAATCAAACATTAATACAAAATCAACACTAATGGGTTACTGTAAAACAAAAAAAAACGACTTAATATGAAAACCTTTAATTTTTTGTATAAATTCAACATTTTCTGTTATTATTATTTCTAAGCGGTGCGGGTTAAGCGGATTGAATATTACGGTGTAGTTTAATGCGGTTTGTATAAGAGAAATGCACACTACAGAAAAACTACGGTTCATCTAAAATGAGCGGTTCAAAACAAAATATGAATTGTGACATGTATAACAAATAATACAACTGCATAACACATGTAATATATTTATATTTTACAAACTAAAAAATCAGTGATACTAATATAATTTTATAATATATATATACATATATATTTATTCTAAAAACAGTTTATATATCTGAAATATAAAATTTAATATGCTATTAATGAGATTTTATAGGAAATATCTTATTTTATTTTGTATGTTATAATTGCGCTAGTTGTTTTTAAGCAAAATTATTTTTTTGTTATTTAAAAATAAAAAATGCAGTTAAATCAATATCAAAAATTTTACTATTGAATCTTTTGATAGATTCTCCACCCCAGATCTTTCTTCCTAATCAAACGCACATGGGCAGAAAGGAAAACACTAAGTCCATGTGCAAGGGTTCGGTTCCCAAACCGTACATGAGCTATCTCATACGGCTCTTCCTAAGAACTTGAAGCCTCCTCTTTAGGAATCAAACTTTTTTAAAAAGCCTTCACCCTCCAGAGCGGAGATTCCCCTGCGGAGAGCCGGATGAGAAAATACCTTCTCATCCAGTTTGGAGGGCAGGATAGGTCATTCTCTTCTGTCTTGGTTGATGGATAGGTGAGTCCATGTGGTTACTTCTGAACGAACCAGTCAATTGCAAGCTTTAGCTTAGCTAGTGGAACATATTCATCTCGGCCTTATACAGCTTTGGTTTGCTCTTTCCTAAGCACATGGACACCGATGTAGCATACTAAAACGCGGGTAATGAAGTTGTTATAACAATAGTCAAAGGGTACTCATAATGGTTAGGGTGATTTTCCAAACTTTCAACAAGCAGCAAATAGAAAGTGAAAAGAAAATTGAAGGATCTGATTTCATCTAAGGAGTTGCGGTTAACAGACAGTCGTTTCAATATATCATAGTTTTGGTGGAGTGAAGGCTGTCAAAGCTGCGCCAGTTGTCATTTAGACAAAACTAATTAAAATATAATATGTATTATAGTTTAAAGATAAAATAATTTTTTGTTTCGATTTAAACTCCAAAAAAATTATATAAGATCAGATTTTCCATATTATCTAAAAGGTGAAATAGAAAATATCAAAGATTGATTACATATGTGTGTTTTCAATTAATCAATAACAATAAACGTTGTAAAAAAAGCAATAACAATAAAGTAAAATAGAAAAATAAAATAAAGAGTAACTGCATATGTGTTATTTTGTAGTATTTAACTTTAACTTTGGATGACAAAGACAAATCAACAGCTTTGTTTGCTACAGTGACATAACCACATCTTCTATCTTGCTTTTCGATTTCAATTGCGGTTTTGTAAAAAAAAGAGTTCTGCAGTCTCTTTTTATTTTAATTTTTAATTATTTTATTTACAAAAGTAGCAATAAAAATACTTGAATGGTAGCATATATTTATCCCGCAGTATGTTTCTTATGTCCCACTTGCAACATTCAGAACCTATATTAGGTTCAACATTAAAACTTATAATTATGATAATTGGTAAATCAGTCCAGTGACCTAAGAAAAATCTCAATTTTTTGTTTATGGTTCATTTTGAGAGAGATGCATCTCCTTCTCTCTATTTTTTTTTGTTTTTCATTTTAATAATTAAAAACTCATCTCAAGAACGGCTATTAACAAAAAAACAACCCTATGAACATCTGAAGTAAGACACACATAGGTACATCTCAATAGCTGAAAAAAACACATTTGATTTGACAGGAGCAGCAAACCCTATGGATCCCACATCACAGACTACAAGACAACAACTCGCGTAGACGAAACTCCTATTACTATTCTAGTACAATCACCACCAGACATCGATCTGAATGATGTCCTATCTAAGGTACCAGCTGAACTACAAAATGTTTTCTCTTTGTTGCTTTGACGTGCAAGAAAACATGACTCCATGGGAAAAAAAAACTTTCTCAATTCAGATGAAGCAGCAAGTGCAAAACAATTTGCTTGTCACCCTGACACCAAGGATCCCGCAAGACCCGCCTTGGCAAGATGAGGAACTCCCATATGGAACAAATCATACATTAATTATCAAAATTTAACCCCGCAACACTATACTAAGCCATAATAACAAGAACGGCTTTCTAAAGCGAACACTAGTTTGAACCACTGCTTATCGTAGACTGATGCAATAAAAAAACCATGGAGTTACCAGCTCGGCCCCTGAATTCGGCAAATTCATTGAAGAAACTCAAAAGACACTTTTTACAGATCACATCTTCAATACTCCAATCTTAAATATCAAGCTCGTGATCTTGTCATACGAAGTCTCACATGACAGCCTTCTGCATCGAAATGGGATGAACTACAAATTCAATCAACTTTCTACAATATTCATGAAGAATTGCTCCGTACATTCACTGGGTTGTTTAGTCCATCATCTCCAACATCGCCGTGAACAATAAAAATGGATAAAATCTCCCAGGAATGCCATGTAGCATGTATTGTGTTTCCGTGACAACCTCTTACTCGACCAACTTGTTACCTCGAGGATGCTCTCCACTGATCTTCAAAATACATGGAAATAGAGGAAAATAAGAAATCCCTTGCTGACAATCATTCCCGGCCTTGAAACCCAAAGATAGAAAACATGAATAAAATTAAGAGCAACAGAAGCGCCATGGTGGATTTGGAGGAGACGAAAGCTTTTCTAGAGATTGAATCTGTCAGATCAGCGAAGGATGCAACTCCGAAAGGAGCACATAGATGAACCCTAGGATGCCTAATCAAAGTAAACAGAGGTCAACACCTGGACCAGAGAAGATCACAGGAAAGAAAACACGAAGACGTATTGTAAATTATATGAGTTATGGAAATACCACTGAAGAGTGTTACAGCTTATTCACTTACCTATTTTCTAAATATCAAGAAGAAGAGCTATCCAGTCATGAAGATTCCCCCGCAAAAGGTCACAACGATGTGGATGCTCCATAACGAGATCGAGATATGAGAAGCTTGGACGCCACGAAACCACATGTTTCTCGGAAGAGGGTTAACATGATAATGGGAGAAAACCCGTTCTGTGATGATTCGGTCCGGGACATCAAGGGATATGGTCACAGAGTAAAACTTGGGACCACATGAGCCAGGGACATGACCGACAGCTATGTGACACTAGAGCTCACAGATAAAGAGACTGAGAACTTGGATTGGCAACATAACGATGGGTTGGTTTTGAAAAATAATGCTTGCGATCTGCGAAATAACCAGGGTGGTGGTTGACACCAGTAGCTCAGTAAATCTGATCTACAGAGATAAATTAGATAACAGAGCAACGCAAAATCCCATAGGGACCGTAATACTTCCAACCTACGTTGGTGGATTTACGATGGATGCAAAGTTTACGATCATTGACTCCCCATATATATACATAACTACATCCGTAACACCTTGGATCCACACCATGCAAGCTGTTTCTTCAACTTAACACCAGTGCATCAAATTTCCGACTTCTGAAGGGGTGGTAACAATGGGTAACTAGGTTATGCTACATAAGAAAAAAAGAAGTTTCGTTGGAATACAAATTGAACCCACATTTTTTAAGTGAACTACAACGAGGCTTGATCCCGATCAGGATACGTAGGGAACCCACTTTCGGTGCAGCTATTAATAAAAAAAAAATCATTTTACTACCAAGTTAGTCAGCTCCCTTTATCACATTGGTGCCATGTCCAGACAGTCGATCTCTTTTGCACGTCTCTCATAGCTACTCTAGTGAAATGACACCACTGTGATGAGCATCATCTTTGAGATCCCTCATTACGACACATGAGCTTAAGAACACTAATTGAACAGGAAGTCTTGCCATCCCCTAAAACAACTGAGAAACAGATGATATCAAGCCTCCTGAACACTCAAGTGGGTGCATGGTATGCCAGACTCTTCCCGCACCTAAAACCTATTCTAAAACTGGATAAGCTGAACTCAGTTCACACCTATTTATTAAAACACATGGGGGTAAGACATGCCTTCACGCACCAGGTGTTTTTAGGTTAGCTTCTGTAAAAAGTCAGACATACATAATTGTTCCACCAGTTCAGTAACTATATCATGTAAGCAATAATGTAAACTGGGAGAACAGAGTTTCATATATTCATTCTCATTACTCACTTAGAAAAGGGTTTACAAGAGTTAGCATTTATACAAGGGAACTTATGTAAACCTAAAGGAATATCCTGTAGCATATTCTTCTCCAGCTGTGTAGTAGCTTAGGGATCGCTTTCAGAGAGGAGACAATATCTGTTCTGCAAAGTAATTGCAGAGTCCGTACTTCGTTTGTCCTTTGCAAGAGGGGAGTTGTCTGCTGACTTTACCGTTGGCATGTTTGACTGCTTCATGGGCCTCTGATGTCGCTGGCCCAACACTTCTTCATTCTTCATCAGTGTTGGTGGGCTTGTGTTGTTTACACCCCCCTGCAAACTCGAGGTGGGAGCTTCTTCCACACCGAGTTTGAAACGAAGATCGCAGAAGCTTGTTAGCGGGAGAGATTTGGTGAAGATGTCTGCAAGTTGTTGTGTTGCAGGTACATGTTTGACTGCTTCATGGGCCTCTGATGTCGCTGGCCCACTCTTGCGTAGTTATAGTGGGTTTCAAAATGTTTGGTCCGTTTGTGCATGACAGGGTTGGCAGTGAGGTGCACCGCAGAGAGATTGTCACAGTAAGCTTCCGAAGGAGCAGTGCGATGTATCCCTAACTCATGAAGCATGGCGTCTATCCATTGAAGTTCAGCAGCAGTATCTGAGAGAGCTCTATACTCAGCTTCTGTGGATGATCGAGCTACTGAGTCTTGACGTTTTGCAGACCAAGAGATTATATTAGAGCCTAGAAAGGTGCAGAACCCTCCTGTTGATCTTCTTGTGTCTCTGCAACCTCCCCAATCGCTGTCGCAGTAAGCTCGTACTGCAGAGTCTGTGTCACTTGACAGGTTCAGACCCATGGAGACGGTTCCTTTCAGGTAACGTAATACACGTTTGAGAAGGTTGAAGTCGGACAGCGTTGGCATGTGCATTTTCTGGCACACAAAATTAACGGCATATTGGATGTCTGGCCTTGTTAGGGTGAGGTACTGCAACTTTCCGGCGAGACTTCTGAAGTAGGTGGGATCTGAGAAGAGTGTATCTTGATGAGGTACTCGATCAGTCTGTAAGGGCAGGGGAGTTGGCATCGGTTGACATTCTAGCATGCCTGCAGCTTGAAGAAGATCAGTAGCGTATTTCTCTTGATTGAGGAATAAGCCATTGTCTGTAAATGTAGCTTGAATCCCCAAGAAGTAGCTCAATGGACCCAAGTCTTTTATTCTGAACTTGTCACCTAAAGATTTCAGAAATTCCGAGAGAAGTCCCTTGTTGTTTCCTGTGAGTATCATATCATCAACATATAGGAGGAGAAGGATGATATTTGTACCGTGTTGATAGATGAAAAGGGAAGGATCTCTGGTGCTGCAGATGAACCCGTATGCGATAAGGTATGAACTAAACTTGTCAAACCAGGCCCTTGGAGCTTGCTTAAGTCCATAGATGGCTTTATGCAGTTTCCACACATAATCTGGGTGATCGTTGTCTTCAAATCCTGGAGGCTGTTGCATATAGACAGTCTCTTTCAAGGTTCCGTGTAAGAATGCGTTTTTCACATCGAGTTGCTTGAGGGGCCATTTTTCTGTAACAGCAAGATGAAGAACCATTCGAACAGTTGTTGTTCTGACTACCGGGCTGTAAGTTTCTAAGAAGTCAATTCCCTCTTCTTGTTCATATCCCTTAGCAACAAGTCTTGATCGAAAACATTTGAAAGTTCCATCAGAGTTCAACTTAACTCTGTGAACCCAACGAGATCCTAGAGGTTTGACATGTTGTGGCAGAGGAACTAGACTGAATGTCTCTGTTTCTTCACATGTTTCAATCTCTTCTTGCATTGCAGCATTCCATCCAGGGTGATTGAGAGCTGCTTTGAGTGTTTTTGGTTCTGTGGGAAGACCTTTGACAGTATGCATTACATACCTTGGATTAGGTTTGACAATGCCTGATCTTCCTCGTGTAACCATAGAGTGAGCATTGTCAGCAGTAGCAGCTGGTGGAGGGGCCATCTGAGGTTCGGGTTCTGGATTATCATCAGTGTATGTACCAGTCTCAGAGGTATCAGTGTCAGTCTGTTGAGAAGAGCTGGAGCTCCCTGAGCTTGATGGAGTGTCGCCAGTCTGAGGTTGTTGTTGTCTGTTAATAGGCACATACTCTTCTTCAACAACCGGAGGGGGGTGAACAGGAGCCTTTGACTTGGTTGTTTGCCATGCCTGTGATAGAGTTGTGAGAGCAGCAGGGATAAGATCTTTGAACTTGTCAGAGTAGGGAAACTGTTTTTCATCGAAAACAACATGTCGACTCAGGTATACTCTACCAGTTGGAGGATAGAGACATCTGTAGCCCTTATGTTGCTCAGAGTATCCCAGGAAGACACACATAAGGGATTTGGGATCAAACTTGTTTTCAGCATACGGTCTGAGATATGGAAAGCAAGCACAGCCAAAGACTCGTAGAGTTGAATAGAGTGGAGCTTTCCCATGTAGCTTCTGGAAGGGACTGATCATCTCATTTGTGGTAGAAGTTGGAATGAGATTGATTAGATAATTTGCAGTCAGGAAGGCATCTACCCATAAGTGAGCAGGCATGTGGCCCTGGTATAACATCGACAGTCCCAACTCTGTTAAGTGCCTGTGTTTCCTTTCAGCCAATCCATTCTGTTCAGGGGTGTGGGGACAAGAGATGTAGTGTTGGATGCCACAGTTAGTGAGATGGGAGATGAGATGATTGTTTAGGAATTCTCCTCCTCCATCACTCTGAAAAATGCTTATCTTCTGTTTAAAGACATTCTCTACTTGTTGTTGGAAAGCTTTAAACTTAGAAAAGACCTCTGATTTTAACTTAATAGGATAAACCCAAGAGAACCTTGAGTAGTTATCGATGAATACAACGTAATATCTGAACCCTTGAACCGAAACAACCGGTGCAGGTCCCCACACATCACAATGTATCCTCTCAAGAGGTCTAATAGCTTGAAAAACAGACTCAGAAAAGGGAAGTTTACAGGACTTTCCTAAACGACAGGCTTCACATACTGGCGAGGAGGTTTTATTGATGGTGATAGCCTTGATTGAAGCTAGATATTGCAGAACTTGAAAGTGAGCATGCCCCAGTCTTCTATGCCATGTCTGATCAGAAGCAGTTTGTTGGCTCGCTGAGTAGAAGGCAAGAAACTGTGGGTTGTCTAACCGATAAAGGCCATTAGCTTTTCTTCCCTGACTGAGAAGATGTTGGGTTGCTTTGTCCTTAACAAACACATGTGTAGAATCAAATGTGAATTCACAAGGATAATCATCTGTGAGCTTGGAGACAGACAATAGAGATTTAGTGATATCAGGGCAGACTAGAACATCATTCAAATGAAGATTACCTGAGACTCCATGAAGAGGGATCGAGCCAATGTGAGTTATAGGCAGGAAGTCACCGTTACCAACGATTACAGAATCCGAACCTTCATACGGAACTGCAGACAGAAGATGTTGGGGATCGTTGGTGACATGATGTGTAGCTGCTGTGTCTGGAAACCAGTCTGTTCCCATGTGTCCGCGGGGATCAGAGAGCTTCATCGTAGTCAGGGCATGCTTCATTTCTTCAACATGAAAGGACTCATCAAACCTCCTGTAGCACTTGTAAGCTGGGTGACCATATTTGCCACATATCTGACAGGTAGGTCTTTGATCTGGTTCTGAAGAGGATCCACGAGTTGCTTGTTGTCCAAACTGTTGGGGAAAACCTCTGCCCTGAGTTGAGTAGAAGCTTCTGCCTCTGTAACCGCCTCTTTGTTGACCTCTTCCTCCTCTTGAGAAGCCTCCTCTGTTTGTGTAGAAGGCCTGATGCTGTGTAACTTCAGTTCGGGTCTCATACTTTTGAAGTTTGTCTTCAAACCCGATTAGTTTATACATAACATCTTCAAACCCTGGACCAGGAGGAGTGTCCATAGAATCTTCAATAACAGTAACATTAGCTTCATATTCTCTTCCAAGACCATTAAGAACCCCATATATCTTTTCTTGTTCAGATATCGGAGCACCGATGGAATCGAGCTGGTCACACAGGGACTTGATCTCGGAGAGATACTGAGACAACGACTTAGATCCTTTAACAGTTGTCTGAATGCGCCGTTGAATGTCGAGTCTTCTTGTTGCAGATACTCTGTTATACTTCTTAGCCAGAGCAAACCAGATCTCTTGAGAGGAGTGAAGACCATAGACACTTTTGAGAGCATCTTCAGACAGAGAGCCTATTAACCAAGCCATGATGAGTTGATCTGTGTGAACCCATTTGAGAAACGCCGGATTGTTTGTTTCTGTCACCTGATCTCCGTTGCGCACGGTGAGGGTGGGTGGGGGACGAGGAATTGAGCCAGTTACATAACCCAACAGAAGTTGGCTGTTAAGAAACTGTTCAAACTGTAGCTTCCATGACAGGTAGTTAGAGTCACTGAGCTTTAGCGTGACCACCTGAGTAATGGAGAGAGTGGCCGGAGTGAACACGTCGGAAGGTGTCGGAGTTGCCATGATTCGCCGTAGCTCTTGATACCATGTAAGCAATAATGTAAACTGGGAGAACAGAGTTTCATATATTCATTCTCATTACTCACTTAGAAAAGGGTTTACAAGAGTTAGCATTTATACAAGGGAACTTCTGTAAACCTAAAGGAATATCCTGTAGCATATTCTTCTCCAGCTGTGTAGTAGCTTAGGGATCGCTTTCAGAGAGGAGACAATATCTGTTCTGCAAAGTAAATGCAGAGTCCGTACTTCGTTTGTCCTTTGCAAGAGGGGAGTTGTCTGCTGACTTTACCGTTGGCATGTTTGACTGCTTCATGGGCCTCTGATGTCGCTGGCCCAACACTTCTTCATTCTTCATCAGTGTTGGTGGGCTTGTGTTGTTTACATATCATACCTTTAAGCATAGGTGAAGCACCAGCACAAAGCTGATAAAATATATTACCCTCAAAACCTTCTTCAAAAACTATAAACCGCTGAAATTAATCTAATTTCTGAAATTGAGGTTCATAAACAGCAGAACATTAAATACCATGAAACGAGATTCCCGAGATTTTTTTGTTTCTCATGTTGAAAACATACTCAGTGAAAGGTAGAGCATTAGATAGAATAAAACAGATGTGATATACTACATGAGCTTGCATGATGATCAACCACACCTGACATCTGAAGATTCCTATCACTAAAATGATTGAATAATGAGAAACTCTCGCTCTAATCAAAGACAATGGCTGATCCACGAATTAATCCATATCTTAGTAGAGACTTTTTTATCTGGTAGGGAGAAATTTTTGAGAAAGTTCACATATTAACCATACAGAGAAATTTCCTCTGATAACAGCCATTCCCGACCCTAGCGACAGAATATAAGATTTTTAATTTTTTGAATTTCTCTATTTCGACCTAATATATTCACAGCAATTGAAGGATTCATTTTTTCTGTTATGTATTATTTCTTATTTTTCGTGTCCAACTAATCTCTTTGTATTCCAAAACTAATATCTTTGTATTCCAAAACTGACAATCTTTATGTTCTCTTCGCGCCATTTCTTTACGAAATGGTTAAGCTAATTATGCCTTTTCCAAAGCGTCATTTGGCTTAAGAACAAACTTTTTGACTCAATGATTGGTCTTCGAGGTAGAGGTCTAAGATTTCCAAACACAAAACCGTAAAGTGTGTGACCTCATATCTCTATAGATTCGATCAACAAAATAAATTGAAGAGAGAGGTAATGAAACACCAAGGAGAGTGGAGAGAGAGAGAGAGAGAGAGAGAGAGAGAGAGAGAGAGAGAGAGAGAGAGAGAGAGAGAGAGAGAGAGAGAGAGAGAGAGAGAGAGAGAGAGAGAGAGAGAGAGAGAGAGAGAGA
>MU105794.1:34806-66826 GCA_012274485.2 Sinapis alba | reverse complement strand
GAGAGAGAGAGAGAGAGAGAGAGAGAGAGAGAGAGAGAGAGAGAGAGAGAGAGAGAGAGAGAGCTTCTTCCTGCTTCTTCTTCCTGCTTCTTCTCATCATGTATATCTGTCTCCTGCAATCAAACCACGCCACCAAGTGTTACGAAAAAGAAAGATCATATTTTTAAGCAATGGTGGATTAGCTCCAGACATAAAGACCAAACCCTTGGCGATCCGACATCACTTTTGAGTCATGTAATAACAAATCCAACATCACACACCCAGGCACAATTCCAGATACGATACGAGAATATGCCAAAAACAATCTAATTGTCACTTTTGAGTCATGTAATAACAAATCCAACATCATACACACAGGCACGATTCCAAACACAAAACCGTAAAGTGTGTGATCTCATATCTCTGTAGATTCGATCAACGAAATAATTGAAGAGAGAGGTAATGAAACACCAAGGAGAGAGAGAGGATGCTTTGTGGGTTATTCTTGTCTTTCTTTATCTTATGTAGATCGTTTTGTATGATTTTCCAAAAATCATTTTTTTTAAAGATCAAAGTTTATTTATTTTTACAAAAATTGTTTTGTATAATGTTGAGCTTTGTTTGATTATATAGAAGTCATTTTCATAAGACATTGAGATTCTTTTAGTTTTACGAAAGTTATTTCCTAAAACATTGAACTTTGTTTAGTTCTACAACATTGTTTTATGAAAGTTCTTTCGTACAGAAGAAAGTTGTTGTTTCGTCGTTCATTTATTATATAGAAGCATTCAGATAACTCTTTTCAAATGAACTATTTATTACCTATTTCGGAAAAAGTTGTGTTATTGTTATTTCCGTACAATTTTCGCATAGTCTTCTGAGTTAAACGCGGTATATGCAGACTTGTTATCTCAAAATTAACTGTTTCAAACTGTTTTCTCATTAATTTGCAACCTTAACTCTTAATATCGATATGAAGGATTTTTATTCTAAAAATTACAACACACTAGGATGATTATATTTCATTATATATCATAATTTGATACTAATATAATCTGATATTTTTTTAATTATTATATCTTAAACTCACATAATTTATTTATTTTATTTTTTTGAAAAAAAATTCTCACATTATTATTTTTTCATGTGTCATTTATGAGTTTTCACACATATTAGTAAATCAAGTTTTGTCTTCATGAATAAATCATTTACGATTTCTATTTTAGTCATACTCTAAATACTTTTTCTCACTAAATAATACATTAAAACAGTAGAGCTAAAATAAAATTCTACGTTAGAATGTAAAGCGACACTCTTTGTATAACAAAAATTAAATCTTAAAATGGCGTTCTTTTTTCAAATGTAAGGAGTATAAATATAATCCAAATTTTGTTGTCAATATACAAAACATTAAGAATTTAAGACGATGGACAACGGACAAAGCACAAACACTTGGTTGCCATGCAACTAGTCGTTATTCGATGTTTCCCTTGCGTATGCTTCTTACACGTAGATACACAATCTGCCTTGACACATTTTCCAGGTTTTTGGTTATTTACAATTACCATGCACAAATGTACTTCTTTTTCACTCCCCTGCCCTATGTTCCCCATCGTCCTGGCTACTGTTATGTATAAAATATATAAATCCCAGTTTATGTAATGAAAATAACAGTATTCTTTGTATTGTATGTGAAAGTAAAATAACAAGAATCTTTTACATATTAATAAATATTCAAAATAATAATTATTTATTTCTAAAACTCACTGATTATTTCTTAGACATAAAAATTGTAACTAATCTTAGACATAAAGATACTCTAAACATATCATGTAAATTTACATGTAAAATGATAGATCATTGTTACTTACTACACAAATTTTTTTACAGTTTTACATATTAATTCACTCGGGAGAAATTGAATTATTGATGAAAAAGAGTTTGAATCAATTTAGAAAAAAAAAAAATCTCCCTTCAAAATACCGGACCATATATGTATATTGATAAATAAGAAAATAAGTGAAGAAATAACACAAAATGCCTTTTGGAAATCGGTTTCCTAGATCTACTACAAAACTGTGGTAGTTCAATTTTATAGGTCTAGTGTGGACGTTTCATATATAAGATAAATCCGATATTATGCAATTTCAGAGTGAAAATAAACTATAACAAAATATAACAACTGAGTTGAGTTTATTAATTACTAACGTAATATGCTGCGGCGAAGAAAAAAAAAACAGAAATAATATTTCTTTTAGGAACAAATATAATATATAACAAAATCATAAACATTGCTCAAAAAACTCATAAACACAAACCTAGTACAAGAATGACGAGAATACTCAGAACATTAAACGGAAATATAAATGTTTTTTTCATCGTTAATGATATAAACTAATTGATTGTGCTTCTTTTATCATAAAGTTGATTTTGTTTCAAGAACAAAAAGGAAACAAGAACGTATATGTACATTTAAGAAGTAGAAATGTATCCTATGTAATAAAATATCTATTTAAAGCTATTTACCTCCTTTAGTTTCGATTAAGTGAGATGTGGTTTTGCATAATTCCAGATTTTTGTTTTACTTATTTGATATGTAATGCATTAAACTCGCTCCGTTTAACCAAATATTTATTTTCCCATTCAAAAATAGAATAAAAATTTATAAAATAGATATCTAATTCATTAACAAATTTAAGTGGTGAAATTTAAAAGTAGAATGCCTAGAATGATTATAAACAAATTAAGCATGTAGTAAACATGTTTATCAAGACTTTAAGTTTTTTTCAATGAATACACACATGAGTGTTTCTAGAGGCATATTCGCTACTTTAGTTTGATCATCAATTTGTAGATTACATATAGTGGAATCGTAATTTAGTTCCAATTTTAGACTATAGAATCTTCCAAAAATAATTAATAAACTTAATATCTTCATCTGAAAATATAGTCCTAGGCAATCCATTTACACGAACTATTTCCTTAAAGAACATATTTGCTACATATAATGCATCATCAGTTTTGTGACATTGTATGAAATAAACGATTTGTGAAACATATCAGTAACAAGAAAGATAGAATCCTTTCATGTTCTAGTTCTAGGCAATCCAACAATGAAGTTCATAGATATATCATTCCAAGGATGAGTAGGAATAAGTAAAGGAATGTACAAACTATAAGGCTGAACCTTTGACTTAGCTTATTTTCACGTGACACACCTTCTATAGCTTGTTTGCACGTGACACACCTTTGACCCTTTCAACGTCTATCTTCATGTGTGGTCTGAATAAATGATCCTGCAAAACCTTAAAGCATCTTGAGAATTTCAAAATACTACATCAAGCTTCTATCATGAGCTTCTCTAACAAACAAGTCTCCAAAAGAGAAATTAGGCACACATAAACAATTATCAGAAAAGAGATATCTATCATGCCTAAAGTAATGATCGGAAGCAAATTTCTCACAAAATTTGAGAGCTTCCTGAAATTTTAAATCAGGATCATACATTTCTTTAAGTTGTTCAAATCCAAGCAGTTTAGCATCAAAAGAATTCAAGAAAACATAACTTCTGGATAGTGCATCAGCAACTATGTTTTATTTACCTTTTTTGTATTTGATGATATATGAGAATATATCAATGAATTCAATCCATATGGCAAGTCCTTGCTGAGCTTGTTATATCTTTGTAAGTACTTAAGAGACTCATGATCAATGTGTATGAAAAACTCCTTAGGCTATAGATAATGTTGTCTTGTTTGCAAAGCCCTCACAAAAGCATAAAATTATTTGTTATAAGTTGCATAGTTTAAGGTTTCTCCAACAAGCTTCTCACTGAAGTGTATTATAGGCCTTCTATCCTACATCAATACAACACTACTACCTATACATGAAGCATTACATTCGATTTGAAAAGTTTTAGTGAAATCAAAAAGTATTTAAGAGAGCTGCATGATTAAGTTTCTCTTTTTAAGCATTGAAAGGCAGTCTCTTGTGCTTCTCCCCATTTGAATCTAACATCTTTCTTGATTACGTCAGTCAATGGAGTTGCTATTGTGTTGAAATCCTTCACAAATATCATATACTTGACCTACTGTTTTTGGACTTGGCCATTATGAGATGGTTTTAACTTTTCATCGTCCACCTTAACTCCATCCGCACTCACAACAAAGCCAAAAATGACCAAGTTATTCGTACAAAAATTACACTTCTTCAAACTGGCATAAAATTCTTCCTTTCTCAACACACTCAAGACATATTTAAGATGCTCAAAATGTTCTTCTGGACATTCTATGTAAACTAAGATATCATCAAAATAAACCAAAACAAATACTTCTATGAAAGCTCTAAGAACATGTGATTTATCAGGTGCATGAAAGTACATGTGCATTTGTTAGACCAAATGTCATAACTAACCATTCATATAAACCATGCTTAGTTTCAAATGTAGTTTTCTATTCATCATCTTCTTTCATCCAAATCTGGCGATAACCACTTTTAAGATCAATTTTAGAGAAGATGCATGAACCATGCAATTCATCAAGCATGTCATCTAATCTAGAGATTTTTGAAATAAGCTCTAAGTTAACTTGAGAACCAAGATTCCTATTACTATCGAGAAAAGAAAATATCTAAATTGTGGTTTACCTAATGAGTTTAGGATGTTTAGATATCTATATATACAGATGCAAGAGTATTGCATAGATTAAGAGTTTGAGAGTTAAAGCTTAAAGTTTTTGAGTGATTTTTCTTTAAGTTGAGTTTATTAATAAAGAGTTCTTGTTCTTACTTTGAGAGTTCATACGTTTGAGTTACTGAGAATTGAATCCAATAATTGGTATCAAAGCTAAGGAAGAATCATGAGTGAGATTGTTGCTTCAACCGGACACAACAAAGAAGGAGGAGGATCCTCAACTATCCAGTGCCCAATGCTTACACCAACGAACTACACAGTATGGAGTATTAGAATGAAGACTGCGATGAGAGTGCATAAGGTTTGGGAGGTAATTGAGGATGACTCGTCGGATAGAGATAAAAACGACATGGCCATGGCTTTGTTGTTTCAATCTATACCGGAAGCTTTGGTACTTCAAGTTGGAGAATTAGAAACAGCCAAGAAAGTGTGGGAAGCCATTAAAGCTAAGCATATGGGAGCTGAAAGAGTAAAAGAACCAAGGCTTCAAACGCTAATGGCTGAATTCGACCGCCTTAAGATGAAAGAAACAGAGAATATCGATGATTTTAGCGGAAAATTATCTGAAATATCATCAAAATCTGCAGCTCTAGGATCTAACATTGATGAACCAAAACTAGTTAGGAAATTTCTTAAGAGTCTTCCTCGAAAGAAATTTATCCATATAGTAGCCTCTTTCGAGCAAGTGTTAGATCTCAATACAACGAGCTTTGAAGATATTGTTGGACGTCTAAAGGCGTATGAAGAACGTATTGCCGAGGATGAAGAACCAGGAGATGAAAAAACAAAGTTAATGTATACGGCACATACAGAAGCTCAATCTGGTCCAGCGAATAGAAACTATGGACAACAGAATCTAGATGGCCAACAGAACAGAGACTATAATGGAGACTGGAGATACAGAGGTCGCGGAGGTGGACATTACTATGGAAGAGGAAGAGGCAGAGGAAGATACTATGGAGGGCAGGATACCCAAGATGCATCTAGGATCACATGTTTCAGATGCGACAAAATAGGACACTTCGCTGCCTCTTGTCTGGACCGTCTACTTAAATTGCAGGAAGTACATGAAAGTGTGAATAATGATACACAAGAAGCAGATGAGCTTATGATGCATGAAGTAGTGTATTTAAACGAAAGGAATGTCATACCAGAGAAATATGAGACGAGTATAGAAAATGAGAACATATGGTACCTTGATAACGGATCATCTAACCATATGACAGGAGACAAACGTTACTTTGCAAAGATAGACGACACAGTCACAGGAAAAGTAAAGTTTGGAGATGACTCGAGAATAGATATTAAAGGGAAAGGGACAATATCTTTCATTGACATGAATGGAGAATCAAGAAAGATGACTGAAGTCTATTTCATTCTTGAATTAAAAAGCAACATCATCAGCCTTGGACAAGCAACCGAAGCAGGCTGTGATATCCAACTAAGAGGAGACACACTTACTATGCACGATCAAACTGGAAAGCTGCTGGTTCAAGCAAAGAGAGCTCCAAACAGATTATACAAAGTACGAATGGGAATTAAAAATATAAGTTGTTTACAACTAACAAATATGAGTGAATCTGATAAATGGCACTCAAGACTTGGACATGTAAACATGGACACAATAAAGCTGATGATACGAAAAGAGTTAGTACAAGGCGTCCCTAATGTCGAGTTTGAAAAGAAGATATGCGAGTCATGTTTGTATGGAAAACAAGCACGCCTAAGTTTTCCTCAAGCCACCTCGTATAGAGCTGATAAGAAACTCCAACTTATACATGGAGATCTTTGTGGTCCAATCACGCCAAGTACTCCAGCCGGTAACAAATATGTTTTTGTTATCATTGACGATCACTCTAGATACATGTGGACTATTTTGATGAAAGATAAGAGTGAAGCTTTCAAAAAATTTAAGAAATTAAAGTGTCTTATAGAGCAAGAAACGAAAGAAAAGATACAAGTATTCAGGACAGACAGGGGAGGAGAGTTTGTATCTGCAGAGTTCAACAGTTTCTGCGACAATGCAGGCATGATACGACACCTCACTGCTCTGTATACTCCACAGCAGAACGGAGTGGTTGAGAGACGAAACAGGACACTTACGGAGATGGCAAGAAGTATGTTAAAATCGATGTCCATGCCAAATTACTTGTGGGGTGAAGCAATACGGCATGCTACCTATCTCATAAACCGAATTGCAACAAGAGCCTTGAAGGACAAAACACCATACGAAGCATTCTGAGACAAGAAACCGAACATCAATCACCTTAGGATTTTTGGTTGCATCGGATACGCGAAGATAGAAAAGCCACATTTAAAGAAGCTTGATGATAGATCGAGAAAGTTGGTTCACCTTGGAAGAGAACCGGGATCAAAGGCATATCGCCTACTTGATCCTCAAACACGCAAGATCGTGGTAAGCCGGGATGTAATTTTCGATGAGACAAATAAGTGGAGCTGGAATCAGAGAGAAATAGAGGAAGGAAAGGATGAAACATTCTCGGTTGTATTTGGAGAGTTTGGAAACCTTGGGATAGAAAGACACATGGACGTTGGTCAACCATTACCAAAAGCAGAGAATCTCATTGATGATGAAACAATACAAGAAATAGGAGATACCGAGAATGTTGAGGTAGAAGAAACACGGGTATCACATCCGCCTGAAGATAAAAACGATGTGAACCAGACACCTCAACTAAGAAGAAGTGAAAGACAGAGCATACTGCCCAAATACCTTGACGATTACATTCTGTTAGCCGAGGAAGAAGGAGAGTTACTACTGCTATACTTAAACAATGAACCGAGAAACTATAATGAAGCAAAGAGATCTAAAGAATGGATACACGCGTGTGAAGATGAGATACACTCCATTGAGAAGAACAAAACATGGAGCCTAGTTGAACTTCTTTATGGAGCAAAAGCAATCGGGTTAAAATGGGTTTTCAAGCTGAAGCGCAATGCAGATGGGACAATTAACAAGTATAAGGCTTGTTTAGTCGCAAAGGGATACATACAAAAATATGGAGTCGAGTATGACGAAGTATTTGCACCAGTAGCAAGGATTGAAACCATACGACTTCTTGTTAGTCTTGCGGCACCTAATGGGTGGGAGGTTCATCACTTGGACGTTAAAACCGCCTTTCTCCATGGAGAACTCAAAGAGACTGTATATGTAGAACAATCAGAAGGTTTCGAGATAAGTGGAAGCGAGGCAAAAGTATATAAGCTTAACAAATCACTATACGGACTCCGACATGCCCCGAGAGCATGGAACAATAAACTAAACAGCATTCTTATGGAGCTAAGGTTCACTAAGTACTCAAAAGAACCCTCTGTTTATTGAAAAATGGTGCATAATACCCTACTTGTAGTTGCTATATACGTAGACGATTTATTCGTTACTGGAACCAATAAGAAAATCATCGAGGAATTCAAGAAAGAGATGGCATCAAAGTTTGACATGAGTGATCTTGGGAGTTTAATGTATTACCTAGGAATTCAAGTTCAACAACACGAGCAGGGGATAACACTATGTCAAGACAGATACGCCTTAAGGATCCTGGAGGAAGCAGGTATGAAGACCTGCAACTCAGTCGCAGTTCCCATGGACGCCGGAGTAAAATTATCAAAAGCAGAGCATGAGAAAGGAGTCGATGCAACCTGGTATAGAAAGAACGTGGGCTGTCTGCGATACCTCTTACATACCAGACCGGATATGTCATATTGTGTTGGAGTATTGAGCAGATACATGCAAAGCCCTCGAGAATCCCACACAGTCGCTATGAAGCAGTGCCTCCGATACCTACAAGGGACTGTCACCCTCGGTTTAGTTTTCAACCGATCAAGATAAAGTATTCCGAGACTCATTGGATATAGTGACAGCAGCCACAACGTTGATCCGGATGATGGGAGAAGCACAACTGGTCATATTTTTTATCTTGGTGAAAGTCTGATTACTTGGTGTTCAACAAAGCAAGAGACAGTCGCGTTGTCATCATGTGAAGCCGAGTTTATGGCCGGAACAGAAGCAGCTCGTCAAGCAATATATACACGATCTACTCGGAGAAATTCTGGGTTTCGAATGGAAGAAAGTTGTGATTAGAATCGACAATCAGTCGGTCATAGCTTTAACTAAAAATCCAGTGTTTCATGGGAAGAGAAAACATATACTGACAAGATATTATTTTATACGGGAATGTGTCGAGAAAGGATTAGTGGAAGTGGAACATGTTCCAGGAACAGAACAAAAGGCAGATATACTCACAAAGGCTTTGGGAAGTTTACGCTTTATGGAAATGAGGTGTTTCATCGGGTTACAAGATTTGAAGGCGAAGAACTTTGAACTTAAAAGGGAGAATGTTGAAATAATACCTAATTAACTTGAGAACCAAGATTCCTATTACTATCGAGAAAAGGAAATATCTAAATTGTGGTTTACCTAATGAGTTTAGGATGTTTAGATATCTATATATAGAGATGCAAGAGTATTGCATAGATTAAGAGTTTGAGAGTTAAAGCTTAAAGTTTTTGAGTGAGTTTTCTTTAAGTTGAGTTTATTAATAAAGAGTTCTTGTTCTTACTTTGAGAGTTCATACGTTTGAGTTACTGAGAATTGAATCCAATAGAGATAGAATGTCAATACTTTACAGTGATATTGTTGATTTCTCTACAGTCGACACACATCCTCCAACTTCCATCCTTCTTAGGCACAAGCAACATTGGAACAACACATGGACTCATGTTTTACCTGATATGGCTCTTATCCATGAGTTCCTCAACCTGCCTTTGCAATTCTATGGTCTCAACCAAATTAGTTTGATAAACTGGTCAGTTTGGAAGTGTTACCCCATGAACAAAGTCTATTTGACAATCCCAAGAACTGGTGATGAGTATTTGGAGTTGTCTTCTGGAAAGACGTTTTGATATTCCTGAAGCAAAGAAGTCATCTCACTCGGAAGTACCGGTGCAAGGTCAGACAAGCTCATAAGAGCTTTTTTAAACACAAACAACAGGACATGCTGTTAATAAAAGAGAATTCTTTTGATCTCACCAGTCTTGACATAGTAACTGTTTGATTTTCTCTTGTTTCGGCTGATTTATCTTTGTTTTTATTCTTCTTTTGAGTTGCAGCTCGTCTTGATAAATTTCTTTAGGTGTCATAGGTACCAACACTATTTTCCTGCTATTCAGCAACTGATACTAACAGTGGGTGCTTCCAGCAGAAGTTTGTTAGAATTACATGATCCTTTCCTCTTCATTTTCTGATATGTTGTACCTGAAAACAGAAAACATAGCAAACCAGTATAGAGTTTTAAAGAAAATAAACACACAAACTTAAGAACAAAGTCAGATTTTTGAGAGATTTTAATTTCAGAAATAAGAAACAAAGCATATTCAACAACCCTAAAAACAACTCAGAACATATCGAAATTAAAACACAACAACATATCCTAAAACAACCAAAAACTCAGATAAAATCAATCAGAAACTCAACCTAATCAAACCTGAATCGATTGAGGCCTATTACTAGACTCAAAAACTTTACCACAACCCTAATCAAAACAGATCTACCCAAAATAAATAGTCTAGAGCATCTAAAAAACTTATGAATCCTAATCTGAGAAAACTAAAACAGAAAAGAGAGATTACAGAGATTATAACAGTTCGTTCCAGAGATGGCTCTGATACAACTTAATAAAAATCTCATAGGATTGATCTTTGGAACTAGGATAATCCTTGCAGAAACAAATCTAAGGACTCAGGCTTCTCAAAACTTGTGGAATGAATGATAACACAAGAGGGATGATTTGATTTCTTGATACTCTTAGACTCTTAGACTCTATGTTTGGATATGACACACCTAACAAGTAGCCATTATTTGCTGAATATAACTCACTAGCACCCAAATAACTCAATAGAGAAATCAAGAAGAGAGAACAAGTTTAGACTAAAAATATTTGATAGATTAGAAAGAGGAGTTTTGGCTACAGTATAAAGCAATGAGCTTGTACTTGCATGAGTATTTGGAACTCACAAAATATTAAGTCTAACGCTCCCTACTCCTAAATCCAACATACTGAATTTGAAATTTTAAATGAAAACATAACTTAGACTTAGTTTAAAAACTTAGATAGAAGAAAATTATTCTTTGGACCAACAATTAAGATATAAGGTAAGATCAGTTGTGACCTCATGAAAAACTATTTTGAAAACTCCAGTGGAACAAAACCAAAATACGAAAAAGAGCGCACATAAATGCCTTTCCTAATTTTTGATCAGCTGGTTGGAATGAATTCACAATGGTTATGGCATCTTGATTGGTTACTCGACCAAGACACTCTTCTTTCCCCCAAATGTGCTTAAGCATTCCAATACCAACTTCCTTAAGCTTATTTGATCTAGCACGAGTCAATTGACTTTTTAGAATGACTAAGACATCTTCATTCGCAATCTCCTCTGAACTAGTTCATACTGCATTTCCATGATCACATCACGAATCCTAGTCCGCCGATCCACCCAAAAGCTCCATGAAAAAAGCCATAGAAGATAAAACCAGAAAGGATATATCCATTGCACAAAAGCCTTGAAAACGAAAAATCTTTGGATATGACCTCGGAAAGAGACCTATGCGCCACCACCACCACCCACATGAATAGACTGGAGAATAGGAAAACCACCGAATCTAGCATAGAAGTTCCTAAACGCCGACTCTTATGTTGTCATCCGGCCTTTAAACCTTGCCTTCTTTTCAAATCTACCGACTCCTACCGACATCAGAGACCACCACCGGCTGAGCTGAGCAATGGTTTCGCCGAAGAGATCTAGAACTCAAATATCAAAAGGCCATGGAAACAAAAGAGCAAAGTAAAAATGAACTGAAAGAGAAGAGAGACTTCAACACTGGTGCGAAAATGTCCGATGACAAAAGAAAAACGAAAAAAATGTTTTCGAAATATGATAAAATTAATTTTTTTGGTATGTATAATATTTCTTCAAATCAGAAACTTTCCGTCGATGTGAATGAAAATAAAATTTTATGTGTGCTTATTAGAGAACATTAAGGGATATTATTAAACTTAAAATCAAAATTTCCAAACTGCTACAAATTATTAAGTTTTAAATCATGTTCAACGATTTTCAAAAAAAAAATCTAATATAAAATTATTATGCTACATAAATCAAAATTAATATAGTTATTCTTCAATTTCTCAAATCTCGTTTTTTTAAACATTCTACGTCCTGATTTAGTTTTGACTTCAAAAACTTGGAACGCGTATGCTAGTTTTAAAGTTTCTAAAGTCAATTTTATTCCTATTAGATTATATCTTCTAAAATGTTAAAAATCTTCTTTAAAATCTCAAAACTAAAATAACTGGTTTTATACTTAACATGAGGGTTTTAAGCCACGATCCTTATTTTATTATTCATGAAACAACAATTATTACTTAAATGTCAAAATTTTAGGAGCAGAGTTTTAATAATAGTAAAAGTTTTTACAATCACAAATACTCAGTGCCTACTTAAAAAAATGTCATGCAAGTATCACACTAACAAAACAAATTATATAGTTAAGAAGTACAATTTTTTATTTTTTTTTTAAATCTCAAACTACATGATGCAAGAAATTTCACATTGTTCTTGAAGAAAAGAGTAGATGTAATATATCTTGGAGATAAACATGGAAGTGAAGGATAAGCAAGAAAATGTTCAAAAAAGATTCTGGAAATTAATTTAGAAGAATAAATGAAAAGCGGTAAGAAAAGGACATGAAAGGTGTTCGATCTGCCTTCGTGGCAATATGGCAGTTGGCATACTAAATTCTAAGAGGAAAAAAGATTCTTCATTTTCGTTGGATTCTCCCTCTCACCATTTGCACTGATGATGATTTAGAATCTCTTGATTTTTCTTTATCAGTCCGGCAATATTTCAGGCTAGTGAAAGAGGCCAAAGAAGCAATCTATAGAAAGATTTGTTGCGGCTCGCTAAACTGTGTGGTTAATGGTATTTGTAAATCAGTGGCAAAATGGTTATCAAAAAAAAAAAATTAGTGGCAAAATGGCAAAGACTAATTTTCAAGAAGAAGTGAATTCAACTAATGTATCATCTCTCTAGATATTCAAATGAGATCTAAAACATTAGCTCTTGATTTGCTTCAATTAATTTTTAATAATGATCATAAATTTTCATCCTAACAAAGAATTAGGATTATACATGAGTAATTATAATAATTCTGTTTTTTTTTTCACAGACATTCTATTTATCAGGTATTTAGATATATTATAAACTATTATACATTAAATATCCAATATGGACATCAACAATAACTGAAACACTAAACCAAAAATGATGTTTTTGGCAAAAACAACAACAACAGAAGATAAAGCATGATAAACTTAGAGGGTTGATATTATGGCTTATTGGTGAGATAACCAATTTTGGAGACAAAATTAAGAATATATCGTATAATTTGACATAATTAGATTTGATAGCATTTGTTCCATTTTCTTTCGGTTATATCTTTCTTCTACCGGCGATAGCACATCAAGAGCATTTGTCATTTAAATAAAAATAAAATAAAAAGTGTTGTTATATTTGTGGTGGTTATGGCATCCACGATGATAATGACTATAGTGGTAGTATATAAATAGAATAGAACATGCTAAATGAATAGTATATTATACATTGTTCAAATGAATGGCATAGTACACATTGTTCAAATTTTAAAATGTTATGATTGCAAAAAATGAGGTATTGTTTACCCCAATGCCAACTTAAACCTTCTATAAACTAAATCTAAAACAATAATCACTAAATTCTAAAAAAATATAAACTCTAACCTAAATATCAAAATATGCACATAGTACAGAATATGAAGTATTATCAAAATAGAATAGTAACAAAAGAAATAACATAGTACATATTATTCAAATTTTGAAATATCTATGATTGAAGGGAAGAAGTAATGTTTACCCCAACGTCAATCTAAACTTTTATAAACTAATCCCAAAACACTAACCACTAAACCTAAAAAAAAATATAAACCATAACCCAAATATCAAAATATGCATAATACATAATATGAACTATTAATAAAATAAAATAGTAACCAAAAAATAACATATTACATATTGTTCAAATAACATAGTTCAACCAGCAATTTACAGTACAAACGAGTGGTGGTGATTACGACGAAATAGGTGGTGACTAATATCAAGGAGATAACAGATTTTTAAGATAAATTGGTTAATAAACAAGAGCAATAGTGATAATTGTTATGGTGGTTGATAGAGATTCAAATGATTGATATTTTTTTATAAAAAATGATAGTGGATTGGAAGAAGTGATAGTGGTAGGTAAGTGAAGAAGAAAAAAAAGTTTGTGCACGTATTAACTAGAAATAAAAGATAATATAGTACTCCCTCCGTTTCAAAAAGATATAAGTTCTAGAAAAAAAATTTGTTTCTAAAAGATTCATTTTGTATATTTTCTATGCATACTATGTCAATTTCAAAAAAAATGATTGCATTTACTGAATTCTAATTGGTTTAAAATTGTGGGAAATAGTTAGTTACAAAAAACTATGCATTGATAATTGAAATTTTTTATGTTTTATTAATATGCGTGAAAAATCCAGAATATGTATTATTTTGAAACGGAGGGAGTATATATTGTAGTAATAATTGTGGATGTTTTTTAATTAGATACCTAATTATAAGTTATTTAATAGTTATCCATGCCAATTTTCCTTGATATTAATGCAGAAACTCTGTTAGCTTTATAAAAAGACAACAATATGTCAGGAAAAAATTGTTTGATTCAAGGAGAAAAAAATGTTGGTGCTGTATTAAACGGAATCTATTGGAAAACAAACTAGTTGTCTAACACCCAATAAAAAGAAGAATATACTTTATAGAGTTTTTGGATGAGTTTTAAGTTTATATCACGTTTCCAACGTACCTGTTAAAATAAAATAAGAATTCCACAAAAGAAAACAATTTGTGAAAAACAATAATTATAATTTAGATATTTTCATTAAATCATTTAAAGGTGAGACAAGTCTTTCACAAGACGTGAAGAAGACTAGAACATAGACAGCCTGTCAAATTAAAATCTCAATGAAGAAATAAAAACATAAACAAGAAGAAGAAGAACAGAGCAAGAAGAAGAACATAGAGCCATGGAAGATTCAGAACAAGTTCTTCCTCTACGTAATTATAATTCTCATTTCTTATATAATATTTTTCATATAATTTCAATTGCTTCCTAAAAAACATTTTCGTTACAGTAACAAAAGTCAAAGATCAGACAAACCCATCACGAGCCTCATCATCTTCATCATGCGAAACTAGAGAGGAAGCAGAGGATCTATGTTTACCAATCTCAGGCAACGAGGAAGGAGAAGAAGAAGAAGAAGAGAACTCTCCAATACGAGAAGTAGCACTCACCGTTCCGACAACAGACGACACATCATTACCTGTCCTAACATTCCGCATGTGGGTCTTAGGGACTCTCTCTTGCATCCTACTCTCCTTTCTCAATCAGTTCTTCTGGTACAGAAGAGAGCCTCTCTCAATCTCCGCCATCTCTGCCCAAATCGCCGTTGTGCCTCTTGGTCGTCTCATGGCGGCTAAAATCTCCGACAGAGTCTTCCTCCAAGGGTCTAAATGGGAATTCACTTTGAATCCAGGTACATATATATCTCATATAAATCCAAATGTAAGAAATTTCACCAGGACCCGGCATTGAAATTTGTGAGCTAGAAACTAAATAATCAATATTTATTGTATATTTTAAAATTAATTCATAGACCAAATGATCTTATACATATTACCTACTCCTCTTTCCGTTTTAAAATATTACATATTCTATTTTTTTATACAGATTAATATAATATATTAAATTTAAGTATTAAATACATAGTTTCTGTAATTATCTATTTTCTATAATTCTAAACCAATAAAAATTTAGTAAATACAATTAATTTTTTTTGAAGTTTACGATTAATCATTATTAGTTGATAAAAAATATATTGAAAACATAAAAATGTATTTTTTTAAACAATTTTTTTTTCTAGAATATGTATCTATCTTTAAGAAGGAGTAAAACTTTAGATGATGAAGTCAATGTTTTGTTTTGATTTATTTTCAGGTCCATTTAATGTGAAAGAGCATGTGTTGATAACTATTTTCGCTAACGCCGGAGCTGGATCTGTTTACGCCATTCACGTCGTCACTGTTGTGAAGGCATTTTATATGAAGAACATAACGTTCTTTGTCTCTTTCATTGTTATCGTTACCACCCAAGTTCGTATTTTTAAGCTTTTTCATTATAAAAGAGAATTTAAGTTTGGATTTGGATCGAGTTTATTGTTTCTGATGGAAAGTGTGATATATTACGTTTAGGTTTTAGGGTTTGGTTGGGCCGGAATATTCAGGAAATACCTGGTTGAACCGGCAGAGATGTGGTGGCCGGCGAATCTTGTTCAAGTTTCACTCTTTAGGTAAACACACTTGAGTGTTTTTCACGTTTCTCTCTTAAGCTTTCGAAATTTTCTATATACAAAACAAAAACAAAAGGAATTAATTGTGTTTCCAAATGTCAGAAAATTTATGGAGAGGCCATTTCAACTTAATTGGGTTTGGTTGTGAATTTATGTTATGATTGTGGAGTATCATAGTAAATGCTAGATCATACTATATCCTATTCCCACATACTCACAATTCACCAATATTTTTATCACGAGGTTTTTATTTGGCCATGCATGTCGTTTTCAAGTAAGTGAAAATTAGTTTAAAACTTTTTAAAAAAGTTGTTTGACTAAACATGACTGACTACATATTAGTAATGTGTAAAAAGCACATGGGATCCAATTAAAAATGTTATATAATTTTATTGGACGTCTTCGAAAAGTACAATCATATGACGTTTTTCTATAGAGACATTTTTGTTGTTCTTTTACTTTTACCAGAAAAGACAATAATCATAATTGATGTAAATATATTAGTTTTTCTTATATATATGGTTTAAGCTGTGCAAGTAGATGATATTTTCATCGACCAATCATTTGTAAATCGTGTCACTAAATCGTAACATAAATTGATTACTCGTTGGTTAAAATGACAGAGCGTTGCATGAGAAAGAAGAACGGACCAAAGGAGGACTGACACGTACACAGTTCTTCTTGATAGCATTTGTCTGCAGTTTCGCATATTATGTGTTTCCGGGATACTTATTTCAGATGTTGACATCATTGTCGTGGGTTTGCTGGTTCTTTCCAACATCAGTCATGGCCCAGCAGATCGGGTCGGGTCTTCACGGGTTAGGTGTTGGAGCCATAGGACTCGACTGGTCAACCATTTCCTCTTATTTGGGTAGTCCACTTGCAAGTCCATGGTTAGTCCCAACTCACTCTAGTGTAGATTAAAAAATAAGGGAAAATTGTTTATAATCCAATCCATTTATAATTTATTTATTTATTGAGAAAGGTCTTCAAAATAAATAAAGACATAAAAATGGGCTCTATATCAAACAAATTATATAAATACCAAACTTGAACAGGATGGATTCAAATACATACTATTGAAAATGTATTTTAGTTACATTAAATTAGTCAAACATAGCACTATTAATCCAAACCAAAACCAATGGGACAAAGTTTTCAAAAGTAAAAACAAACAAAGAAAAGTTCCAATTTGATCACCAGTTCTCATAATGACATAAAAATAAAATCAAAACCGAATAACCAATACCTGAATCCATTGTTTTAGTCTTGGTTTAGATTTCAATTTAGTTTGGTATTACAACAACTATGTGTCATCTGTTTTTAACAGGTTCGCTACAGCTAATGTGGGTGTAGGATTTGTGTTAGCCATATACGTTGTTGTGCCGATATGCTATTGGCTTGATGTGTTTAAGGCCAAAACCTTCCCTTTATATTCAAGCTCTCTTTTCACAAGTGAAGGTTCAAAGTACAATATCACGTCCATTATAGACTCTAAGTTCCACCTTGACCTTCAAGCTTACGAGCGTGAAGGCCCTTTGTATCTTAGTACTTTCTTCGCCATTAGTTACGGTATTGGCTTTGCCGCTCTAAGCGCTACTATCGTACACGTTGCTCTCTTCCATGGAAGGTAAAATCTCAAACTTTTATTAGGTTTCTTATAAATTATTTGTATATGTTTGTATTTGCGACATGAATGGTTCTTATTTGCGTGGTTATGCTAATATTTTCAATGATAATTTTTTGCAGGGAGATATGGGAGCAAAGCAAACAGAGTTTTAAAGAGAAGAAAATAGACATACACACGAGGCTGATGAGAAGGTACAAAGAAGTCCCGGAGTGGTGGTTTTGGTGTATTCTCGCTATCAATATTAGTGTCACAATCTTTGCTTGTGAATATTACATAGACCAACTTCAATTACCATGGTGGGGTGTTCTCTTGGCATGTACAGTGGCCATTATCTTTACACTTCCTATTGGTATCCTCACCGCGATCACCAACCAGGTAAAACCAATGACTAAAAATGAATTGAGTAAACCAATAACTAAAAAATGATTTTATTATAATTATGTCAATTTATTTGGATATACATTAATATTTTGTAGGCTCCAGGATTGAACATTATTACAGAATATATCATAGGATATATCTATCCAGGATACCCAGTCGCAAATATGTGCTTTAAAGTATATGGATACATAAGCATGAAACAAGCTGTATTATTTCTTCAAGACTTCAAACTTGGTCATTACATGAAGATTCCACCTAGAAACATGTTCATGGCACAGGTTACACTCTATTTCCAACAACTTCATACCATTTATTAAGGATTTTAAGTTATAACTGCAGATATTGATCTATTTCAGATTGTTGGAACACTTTTATCATGTTTGGTGTACCTCATAACGGCTTGGTGGCTAATGGAGACCATCCCCAACATATGTGATTCAGTTTCTAACTCGGTTTGGACATGTCCAGGCGATAAAGTCTTCTACGATGCATCTGTGATATGGGGACTTATAGGACCACGTAGAATATTTGGAGATCTTGGTTTATACAAATCTGTTAACTGGTTCTTCCTCGTGGGCGCTATTGCTCCAATTCTTGTATGGTTAGCCTCAAGAATGTTCCCTAGACAGCAGTGGATCAAGCTTATAAACATGCCAGTTCTTATTAGTGCAATCAGCTCGATGCCACCCGCAACAGCTGTGAACTACACAACATGGCTTCTTGCCGGATTTTTATCTGGATTTGTTGTGTTTAGATACAGACCACATCTATGGGAGAGGTATAATTATGTTTTGTCAGGAGCATTGGATGCTGGATTAGCATTTATGGGTGTTTTGCTTTATATGTGTTTGGGACTTGAGAATGTGAGTTTGGATTGGTGGGGAAATGAGCTTGATGGTTGCCCTTTAGCCTCGTGTCCAACCGCTGCTGGTATCGTTGTTGAAGGTTGCCCACTTTATACGTAAAAAGCGTTTGCAGCCCAGTTCAGTCAGGAAATGGTGGAGGCCTTTGCAATGCTAAAGTTTGGCAGGTGCATTTGGTGCATATGTTTCCTTCTCTCATTAACATTGTGAGAGTGTTGTGTATAAGTTGGAAAGTATTCAACAGTTTGGTTTGATTTTTATTCTATTATTTGTTTTTGACCATGTTGTAGAAGAAACTACAACTGTTAAAATTTATAAATTAGAATACCTAAAAGATCGGGTCGCTAGGTGAAAATTGTGAATCGAGAAATGAAGAGAAAGAGTTTATAATATCGATGACTTTATCACATTTTTACAAGAACTGACATAAAAGAACAAGTGTAAAAGTAGTAAAAAAATGAGTCTAATGTGTAGAGAATATAATGTTCTTGTTTTATTTCTCTCCTCTTGTTGTAATAACTTGGAATCATGGAATCATGTTTAGTTTAATGGAATCATGTTTAGTTTTCATTTAATCCATCGAATGACATTACATTGAGCATTTAATAATATTAACTTAAATTACTTTGGTGGGTTATCCCAAGTGTACGTTTGACGTTGCCGCTCACATGATCAGAGATGTCAAACGAATAAGCCCGCGATTAAGTAGTCCAATCTGTTGTGGTTAATATTTTTTGGGTACAGCGGACTGCCCATCGCTTGCTGGGTGACTGCATCTAAAATATAATGTCTAGACCTGATCCACCTATAATTTACGGGTTAGCAGAATGACACAAAGTTTATGTAATTATTTTATTTTTTTCAACATAAAAAAATGTTCAATTCTCTCTCAAAATTAGATATCCTATACAAAGTCCTTTTTGTTGGACTTTAAATAATTCGAAAAGGCACTGCTTCAAAGAAAACGTGTCGGTTGGTAGTCAATATGCGTTGATTAAAGGTACCACTAGGCATGGGCGTTCGGTGACCCCATCAGGTTCGGTTCGGGTGAAATGGGTTTTCGGATTTTTGGTTCATAGCTCGTAAACCCCATTCGGGTTATATGAAATTTTGGTATGGTCTCGGTTCGGAACCCACCGGGTTCGGATCAGTTCAGATCAAGCTTAAAAGATCCGTTTAAACCCAAAACTGAAATGGATCTGGTTTGTTATCGGGTATTGTAACTAAAATAACCAAAAAATCCCGAAGTGAATTACTCATTCATTAACACACTAAAACATAACAAATCGGAGTCTAAAACTAAAAAGATATTGAAATCCAAAGTCACATAATAGTACTACAATACTAGACAACACGAATTCAACCATATTAGCAAATCAAAATGACAAAATGCTCAGTCTTATTATGGGTTGCTGCAAAACGCTCGTTAAAAGCTTAAGATACATCTTCTTTGATATGGTTTCTCAATCAAAAGATGATCTTGAATCCATTTGTAAACATAAAAGCATATATGTAAGTGAAGAATAAGAACAAGAAATTACAGAGAACAATGAGAAACAAAACATAAGACATGCATATGAAAGATAAATTAATGAAAAAATGAATCAAAAGACATGCAATTAGAAGACGTTTCTACTGATTTCAAATTGATTACCAAAATTTTTCAGAATAACCGAAGAAGAAGAAGTGAAGAAGAAAGAAAACAAACAAACCTGTGATTGATTTTGATTCTTCTAATTCTCAGATAAAGAATAGAGACAAAGAGATCTATGGTTCCAGTTTATTATTATAAGATTGAATCAAAAAGCTTTGTTCTTTTGGGATTAGGGTTTGGTTGCCGAAAGAAAAGCAGAACAGGTGAGAGAGAAGAATACATGGAAATTACATAAATGTAATTGTATATAACATAAGTATCGGTTTAGCTCGGGTGCTTGGTTTGGACCTCGGTGTACGACCGAACCAACCTGATAACCGAAAGCTAAGAGGTTAAGATACATTCGATATTTAGCATGGATCCATTACCGATCCGAGCCCTCTACTTCAGTTCGGGTAAGAGTATGGGCATCGGTTCCAGTTATTTACGCCCAGGCCTAGGCACCACCTGAGTCTAACGTATACATTGATTAAAAGCACCAATTGATTCAATATATAAAACTATCAAGTGCCATGCCAAAAAAAAAACATTTTTGATTCAGTCTTCTTTTTTTCCATACCAAATTTCTGAAGGAAAACAAAGTATAGTTTGTTAGAGTTTCAAGATAGACGTCCAAAATCTATACACAACATTGTAGGGACGAAGTTTTGTCTTAGGAGAGTGCTCAAGTAAGCTTCTATCAATCTACAAATCAGTTGAGTTGTGAAAGTAAGAAAGGTAATAATCTAGTTAATTATTTATAAAGGTTTATAAATATATTTAATTATTTATAATGGTTTATAATCTAATAATATCTATAAGGGTTTACTAGAGCTTGACATGCGTATCCATGCATGTATTCATTTTATTTTTTATTTTTAAATATTAACAGTTATCTTGTATAAATGGTAATACATATTTAAAAATTTTAAATGTATTAAATAATTTTTTAATATATTTCTAAACATAATAATTTTATAATTTATAATGAGTCATTTTATTTTAGCTTTTAAGCTGTTAATTGTCGCCCACATATTTAAAAAATAACTTGTATGTTCGTTCAAATTTATTTTTTATGAATCAAAATTTTAATATATAATAAAATTGTTATTTATGGTTATATTTGATTTATACAATAAAAATAATTCAATATATTATTTATAATTTTGTGTTTTATATTATGTATTTTTATGACACTTTGTTGTGTCTCTTCAACATATTTAATAAACCAAAATCAAAAGTAAGCAACTCGTAATAATGAGTACCTCTTGTTACAATTTTGTCATTGATTAAGTATAATTTATTGGTTAGCTAGATTATAGTAAATATTTTTTTAAATAAACTGTACATAATGTTTTGTGATTCAATTTAGAAAATAATTTATTAAATTAGAAAAAAATACTTTAAGTTAAACTTATTAATTACTTGAATGGCATTGATTTGTAAATAAGTGTTAGTTTTAAAGGTGATTTCTTATTTGTACTTCTATTTTAGTAAAATAGATACACTATCTACTATCATAAGAAGTAAGCAAACACATTGATTACATATGATTGATTTGCATCTGATCTTTAGACTAACAATCTAGGATAATTTTCCACTTTTATTTTCTTCAAAGAAAGCAAGAAAGATCAATCTACTGCAATTGTGAAAAGTCATACAAGGAAGCCTTTTGTATTCCAAGATTTCAAAAGATGACAGCAAAAGAGTGATAAACCCACATATGAAATGTGAAAAATAAGATTCTTTCATAATTTAATAAATCATTTTCTAAATTGAATCACAAAAAATTACCAAAGAGAACTGACCAAAAACTGTTGACTGTGTTTACATTGGTCCTGCAAAAAAACAGTGTTACATACAGATTTTTGGTTAATAAATCTGAGAATGATGAGGTAAAGGTAAATATTATTGAATCAAATAAGGCCGAGTTCTTTGAAGATGTTTTCCATACAAAGAGTCAAGAACGATAAGTGTTAAACGTATTCAAAAAATTAACATAACTACCTCAAAGGTTCAAGAAGAAGAAAGTAAACCAATAAGAAGTAAAAGAACAAGAATTTCCAAAGATTTTGGTATTTATTTTATTACATGCCTGAGTGAATGTGAACCACACACATATAAAGCTGCAATGGAATCTCCACAAGCACCTTATTGAAAAAATTGGATTCAAAGTGAAGTGGAATCCATTTTTAGTAACCATATATGAGAATTGGTTGATCCAACTGCTTTCCAATGGGCGATAGCACTGGATTACATTAGATCAAAGAAAAAATTGGCTGGTCCTTTGACTAATGGCCTATCTAAAGAGCAAGTTGTATCTACTTCGACGGAATGAGTCTTAGGCCAACACAATGAGTCATTATTTGGTGGAAACCTAACCTAGCAACATTGGAGATCCCATGGTCTAGGTTCAATAAGAAATCTAGTGGAGAAAGATTCACGATAGTATTTTACACATTTTCATTCTTATGAAATAACAATGTATTTCCACTCATGATTAATAGTTTAATTTGTTCTTAATAATGTTAATATATTTTGTAGAAGAGAGATAGAATGGACTATCTAACTAATGTTACCTACATGAGAGTGGTGTCGGGTCGCACCTATGAGAATTGATATAACTAAATTCTCTAGAGATCACACAAAGTCAAGATATGTTCAGGACCAAAATGTACACAACCGTATAAATTAAAAGTGAGTTGTTGAGATATGTGTTTCACTTATTTTCTTGGTTTACTATAACATGTGGTTTATTAAGACTATAGTTCATTATCCACAAAGTAAATCCGATAAGTTGGTACAAGGAACGGTTCAAGTCCAAAAGACACCTTTTCTGATGCATATTGATTCTATCTCAGAAATATTCGAAGCTATTTTCTATTTAAATGTCGGATATTGTTGAGTTTGAATAGAAAATGTGGGGGTATTGCTGGACTTTAATTAACTCAAAGAAGCACCGCTTCAGACAAAACGTGTCGATTAACAGTTAACATATGTGTTGATTAAAGACACCGCTTGAGTTAACATATGCGTTGATTAAAGGCACCACTTGAGTCATCACTATATAAAGCCACCAAGTGCCATATGGAAAAAAAAAAGAGGAACCATTTTGATTCAATCTTTTTTCCCAAAAACAAATTTCTGAAGAAAAAACGGAGTATAGTTTGCTAGGGTCTTCGTATGGTGTGTTGTATGGAGATAGATAGTTGAATCCTCAAAATAGATGTCCACGAACTACACACACCATTATAGGGTCGAAATTCTATCTTATGAGATTGCTCAAGAAACTTCTGTCAATCTACAATCGGTTTTGTTGTGAAATAAAGAAAAGTAATTATCTAGCTAATTATTTATGATGGTTCATAAATATAGTTAACTATTTATAAGGGTTTCTAAATCTAGTAATATTTATAAGGGTTTATAAATTATCTACTACCATAAGAAGTAAGCAATGTATTGACTACATACGTACGATTGATTTGCATTTGTACTTTAGACTAACACTTTTAACCACTAACAATGAATCACTCAGGATCCTGACACTGCTGTTGCAATCCTAAGTATATATCAATAGTTTTTATATATGCGCAGCTACGTATACTTACAAGATGGATAATAAGATGGCGATTTTCCTTTAATCAAATGAAGCAGCACGCTTGAATCTTCTTCTCCACATGTTTGTTGCTGCATCGTGGCATCTTTCGGAGATAACTGTATCAGCAATAAATATTACTGAAGAGTTCATAGACACAATATTAGAAAATCTCAGATTATGCAACTTCACCAAAATATTGTATGAACAATCATTCAAATGCGTTCTTCAACAAATTGGAAGGGTCCACAAGTGTCTTATATTAGTTAATAGATGACAGTATAGAGATACACGGTGTATCATACACATACAAAAATGAAAACGATCAAGAAACTAGAATCACTAGTTCATCTTCATCAGATTTTTCAATAACCATCCCATAGAAATCACAACCAAGATCCCAATAAACATGGTCGGCTTAACCTAATTAAGGGTCGTAGAACAATTTTTTTTTACCTTTTAAAATTTATATTTATTTAATATTTTAAAAATAAATCAGTAATCTTTTATATATTATGTGATGCAAATAGAACTATTATATATATATATATATAATATTTTTGGACCTTCAATTCTGTTTATTTATTTATTTTTCTATGTAAAAATATGTATTTATAAAACAAGTTAGACCCCTTAACTTCTAATATACGGGAGGACATGGGTTTTGGCCCGGAACGGTCACACCTATTGTCCTCCCTAGTTACCCGGCCTTGCCAATAAACAACATGGAATATACAGGGGCACTTAAGTGCCTGCCACCGCCGCGCCACGGGTCTAATCTAATGTACCTTTTTTAATAATTAACAATTTTAAAAAATTCAATATAATATAAATTCATGTTAAAAATATATTATAAAGGCCTAATTATATATATATATATATATGTATATATTTGTTTTATTGTTTAAAAATATACTTATAATATTTGTTTTTTAAAAAATATTAAATAAAAAATTTAAATTAATATTAGTTTTAAGAGTCCAAAAAAAATAAGCGGAAAACCAAAACTCTCTAGACCTACCAATCATTAAAAAAATTTGCACAAGGGCACCAGTGCCCGTAAAATTTTTCGTATCCAAATGTGGTCACCAATTGATGCTAAAGTTACATGGAAAATTTTAATAATTGGTAAGACTAAAGAACTGGTTATAAGAACATTTGAATTCATTATATTTTCATTCTAAAATAGAGTTTAGAGTAAAAAAAGATCCAAGATAAATTTATTTTATACTCTATAATAGAGATTATTTCTGTCAAAGTTTATTCCAACAACCATTATTCATAAGAAGAAATTTTTAGCATCCATTAATTCAAAGAAATCATTGAAATCCCGCGGATATTCAATGGATCTCTTCTGCGTTTGCTTATAACCCTGTTCTTTTCTCTGACGCTGCGATCAGCGGTAGCGTTTAAAAAATACACTATGATAGAAGCAAATTAAACGTGTTTTCAAAAAGAAATCAGTCGCTAACAAATTCCAGAGACACAAAAATGCAGAGACCACTATCGCTGCTATTTCTAGCGTCAGAGTTATTCATTATTGTTGGTCGCAGCGACTGAAACTAGAAGTTGTTTTTGTCCCGTCAGCTGTGATTTTGCCATGAGAATAGTGTAATTTCCGGTAGCTAACGCTGATCGCAGCGTCAATGAAAAGAACATGACTAGCTAAAGATCTCTTTGGAGCCGGTAAACTAGCTAAAGGAACCATTTCTTTTGCAATTTCTGTATTTCTTTTAATTTAGATCTTTCAGTGGGTTTTAACATAAATTTTGTGCAAAAAAAATGTTAGGTTTACTCTATTTACTTTTTGTTCAATCACTCTATCTTTCATTGTAAAATAGAGTATCATTACGGTAGAATCCAAATATATTATAGAGATATAGTCACTTTTTTCATTAGCAATCATTTTCACTAGAACATCTTGAATGGTTCGCTTTATTTTTAGCTCAAAATAGAGTAACTAGAGACGACTTGAAACAAGACAAACCATGCACAAATCGAGCGTTCACATCTGATCAATGTTTGACCTAAGTTTAGACGAGATCAATATACATTACGACATCGTTTTTCTTAAACTCCCTTTTTAACTAACTCTTTTAAGCTTCACACTGCTCAATTGATATCTGTTTTCGAAGCTTTGTAAACTAATCGGAGCCATGGAAACTGAGCCGGAGAGAAACGATGACGCCACAATAACCACCGTCAAAGACATGAGATCTCGATTGGAGAATCGAATCCGAACCCAACACGACGCACACTTGGATCTCCTCTCGTCTCTCCAATCCGTAGTCCCCGACATAGTCCCATCGCTCGATCTCTCTCTCCGCCTCATCTCTTCCTTCACGAAACGACCTTTCGTGGCGACACCTCCTTTACCCGAACCCAAGAAGCACCACCCAATCGTTAAATCAGAAACCCAACAACAAGGTTACGACTCGAAACCGATGCTAATCGATTCCGGTGTGTCCGGGGCCGAAGCGGATGGGTCGAGTGGGAGTCCGATGGCACTAGTGAGAGCGATGGTGGCAGAGTGTTTGCTCCAGAGAGTACCTTGGTCGGCGACGGATTCGTCGAGTGTGGGGAGGAAGCTGGAGAATGACCAGAACGCGAGAGCGGCGGAGAAAGCAGCGTTGCGTGAGGTAGGTGGAGAGTGTGGGGCGATTCAAGCTGTAGAAACTGCTCTTAAGTCTATATCGGAAGAGAACGGTTCGGTTGAGTTGGAGGAGTTCGAAGTGAATGGGATGGCTCGAATCATGGTCTTGGCTATTGATCGAACCAGGTTGCTCAAAGAGCTTCCTGAGAGTTTTAACGACTCGGGTCGGGTCGTGGAAGCCCCTACTAACTCCACTGTCTCCGGAAACGCCGGGTTTGGGGTTTCCGGGTCGGGTAATTTCCCCAGACCCGAGATGTGGCCGATGATGAATGCTGCAGGGATGATGGGGATGCATCATCATCATCATCCAATGGGGATGATGGGTAGGCCACCACCGTTTCCTTTGCCTTTGCCATTGCCAGTTCCCCTCAACCACAACAAGGTTAGAAGTGAGGATGATGATTTGAAAGACGTTGAGGCTCTTTTGAGTAAGAAGTCTTTTAAGGAGAAGCAACAGTCCAGGGCTGGTGAGGAGTTGCTTGATCTCATTCACCGTCCTACCGCCAAAGAAGCTGCTACTGCTGCTAAGGTATAACACGCTCTTTTAGGTAGTTCAAGTTATGCTTTTTATGTAATGTGAATGCGAGTTAGAAGCTTTCCAAAGGGTTTGAGGAAGAACTTAGTACTGATTTGATAACTAGATTACGTATGAACAAGTTTTGGAGAAGTTATTTGCCATGTTACGATTCTATGTATTTTGTTATCAAGATTACATGGGAGAAAATACTACTTGAATGTGAATAGCTTAAAATAATTTGGATGTATGGTTGGCTCTCAAGAATTGGAGTTCTCAGCATTGTGTTGGAATTGCTATAAGGTGAAAACTAACATAGCTGAGATGCTTGTTTCTTCAGTTAGGTGATGATAGTTATGGATTCTGCTCAACGTGGCTCAGAGGTTTTGGTTGCAAGGAGCTTTCTATTGAAAAATTATTACCTCATGAGATCTACATGCTTTATGTTTTTGACCTGCTCATCTTCGTAGCATCTACACACTGTAGTTTTGCATACAGTACATGTGTGTTTTGTCTCTCAAATATGTGGTTTCTACTTTCTAGTTTCTGTCTTGATGTAGGGAAAGCAAAGATGTTTCTTTTCAAAACTTGTGTTTTTATTGTGACTTAGACTTAGTTTTTATCACATATTTGGATTAAAAGAAAACTTGGTTCTTGTGAATGACTGGTGTATTGCTATGCTCTTCACAGTTTAAAAGCAAAGGAGGATCACAGGTTAAGTATTACTGTAGGTATTTAACTAAAGAGGATTGCCGTCTTCAGTGTGGTGCCCACTTTGCCTGCAACAAGGTTTTGAACAAACTCAACTTCACATTTTACTATGTCTATGTTGCTTGTGTTTACTTCTTATGACATGTAATATGCTTCCAGAGACATTTTCGTCGACTAATTGCTTCACATACGGACGTCAGCCTAGGGGACTGTTCCTTTCTCGATACTTGTCGTCACATGAAGGTAACTATGTTATCTGATAGTACTTCGGTTTTCATGCCATGTAGATAAATGGTAACTGAGCTTCTTTTTTTTTTTTGGATTTGGACAGACTTGCAAATACGTGCATTACGAGCTTGACATGGCTGACGCTATGATGGCTTGTCCAGATAAGGCACTTAAGCCTCTACGTGCTGATTACTGTTCCGAAGCTGAGCTTGGTGAGGCACAATGGATTAACTGCGACATCCGTAATTTTAGAATGGACATTTTGGGAACTTTTGGAGTTGTTATGGCGGATCCACCATGGGACATTCACATGGAACTTCCATATGGAACAATGGCTGATGACGAGATGCGTTCACTCAATGTTCCCTCGTTGCAGACTGACGGTTTGATCTTCCTCTGGGTCACCGGTCGTGCCATGGAGCTAGGCCGTGAATGGTACTTTTGAAAATTCTCAGCATATGATTCCCCTTTTTACTTGGGAAGTTCCTTTATTGTTTTGTTTTTTTGGTTAAAGTTTGGAGCATTGGGGATACAAACGAGTGGAGGAGATCATATGGGTGAAGACGAATCAGCTTCAACGTATCATACGTACAGGAAGAACAGGTCACTGGCTCAACCATAGCAAAGAGCATTGTCTGGTTGGAATCAAAGGAAACCCAGAAGTCAACAGAAACATCGACACAGATGTGATTGTTGCAGAGGTTAGGGAGACAAGTCGGAAGCCAGACGAGGTTTGTCCATATTACTTTGTTTATTTAATATTCTTGGAGTCTTCTTGTAACAAAAATATGATGCAACGAGTTTGTTACCTTACCAGATGTATGCAATGTTAGAGAGGATCATGCCAAGAGCAAGAAAGCTAGAGTTATTTGCCCGTATGCACAATGCTCATGCCGGGTAATGTTTATTACTACTACTAATTGTCATGTGATTTGTAGACATGACTTGTTTGCTGATGTTGTGTTACTTGTTAATCTTTTGGGTCTATAGATGGCTGTCACTAGGGAACCAGCTAAGTGGAGTCCGGTTAATAAACGAAGGTCTTCGAGCTCGGTTTAAGGCATCATACCCTGATGTAGATGTGCAACCACCATCACCACCAAGAGCTTCAACAATGGAGACAGACAACGAACCAATGGCGGTTGACTCAATCACAGCTTAGTTGAATTGAAAGAAAAAACTAGAGCGAGTAATCTCAGCTTTGTTGGATGTAGACCGTCGAGATTGCAGTCTTTGATGAGCTAACGACCGTGATCATGTTGACTTTTGAAAGAGAAACATTTAGTGGCATGCTTGTAATCTCAGTCTTTATGAAAATGCAAGGAAAAAGCTTTTTTGAAGCCTTAACAAAGGCAAAACAACACTAACGAAGGTTTGTACAATTTTTTTGAGAATTCATCGCTAACAAAATATAACCAAGATGAAAAACTTAAAAATCACTTTTAAAGTCAACCCCAGGCTAGTTTCTTTTAGAAAGTACATAGAATTAATTAAAAATATGAGAGCACCCGCAATGGTGTTACCCATAGGAATCCTTAGGATTTTTTTTTTTTTTTGGTTTTTAATTATTATTTTTTTTTCAAAAAAAAATAATATCAATCAATCGCGGGTTACCACGTGTCTTGGGGATCCGCAAATAGTGCAAGGATCGATCCTTATATAAGAATTTTAAGGATCGATCCTTATATAAGAATTTTAAGGATCAAATCCTTAAGTTTTGGTGGGATCTACTGATTATTTAATTATTTTTCCGGTAAAGACTCTTCCTTAAGGACTCCCATTGGAAGTGCTCCGAGAAGCACAAATTTACAAGAACCAGTTTCTTGACGAAATTCCAAGAACTCTCAAGAAACATCAAAGACACATGTCATTTTCTAAATGATTAGTTTTGTTTTAAAAATATAAATTTAAATGTGTAACCAAACAAAAAAACTACTGAAACTATTAGTTATTATATTGCTAAGATATTGAAAAGAGTATTTCCACCACTAAAACTATTAATTATTTATATTGTTAAGATATTGAAAAGAGTATCTCCACCACTAGATGTGCCTTTAAAAAACATAATCTAAAATATATTTGAAGTTTATCCATGTATAGAGCTATGTATTTTTATCCGTTAAATTTGATTTAATTTGTTATTCGATTCGAAAAATCTAGATATCCGTAAGTTTTCAAAGCAGAGCAAATATTAAAAATCAGTACCCGTTAAAAACGAAACAAATCATAATTACTAATCACAAAGATAAACCTAAATACAAGCAAAAGAGAGATCGGAGATGCCAAAAAATGGAAATGGAAAGATTTGCAGAACCAAGTATTTAGACCAGTTGAGCTTCGGACATCATCTTCTTCCTCTCTTTCTCTTTGTTCCTATTGTTGTTCCCTCACCGGACTCTATTCGTTTCCCCAAGTCTTTTTCTTTTTCCAGTGAACTGTCATATTTGCGTACAATTAGTATCCGGAAGGAGAATGATAGAGAAACTATTAAGAAATCGTTCTTTGAGTTCTTTTATTTAGGATTTCACCTCAATAATTTTAGTGAACGCGTTAAGAAGTTCATAACCATACCACTAGTGCATTTGTCTTATTTAAACTATAGTCTATTGTACTTGTTGCTTGACTTCCAAGTTTCATATTCATTTTTTATTTCAGTTTATCTTTCCTATTTTAGTCATAGTCAATTTATGTGATTAGAAAATTCAAACCAAAAACTAACAAAATTAGAAAAGCACTGTTTGGCCGAGAGAGTATAAGAACATCTCCAAAAGACACTCTATAACTTTAAATATGAAGTTTTTTAAATCCTGCTAAGAGACCGTCTCTTAAAGCTAAGAGACCGTCTCTTAAATCCCGCTAAGTGCCCCTCCCTAAGAGACTCCCATTAAACATGCTCTAAACGTAGTGTTTTAGGATCTCCTCTACGAAGGAGTGTGGTACTCACGCGGTGTAAATCTAAGTCTGTGAGAGTCAGAGATACACTCGTTGCTGAGACCCGAAGGTTAGCATTTACGTAATGGTATTACATTTATTTTTATTTTTAAATTGATATGAATATACTCTTGGACAATTCTCTCAAATAATTTTTTTAAGTTTTTATCATAAAAATAGATTTCAAAAAATAAAATGACCAAAATAGTACTTTTTATTTTGAAAAATTTAATATTTATTTTTATTTTTTAATATTTGAAACCCACCCCAAAAACTTACTCCTTAACTTTAAATCTTAAGTCTAGATTAATTAACTCTAGGATTATAAGTGTATATTTATATCTTTCAAAAAATATTTTGGTCATTTTCTTTTTTTAAAACTATTTTTGTGAAAATAAACTAAAAAGACTTTAGACAATTTTTCTACCCTCTTTGTTAAATATTTTTATTTGGAAAGATTGGCTGAAATTTAGGTCATTAAATTATTATTTTTACCGAAGAGAGTCTTGTGGTTCCCTCGCGATGTAGTATATTTCTATTGTCCCATTTATGACATGTAACTAAACAAACATTTTCATTTGTACTCTTATTTTTATATAGAATTATTTTTGTGTTATGCTAAATATATTTTGTGTTTATAGAATCCTAGAGCGCTAAAAAATAAGATCACAAAAAAAGGAAAACTTGCCTCTATAACCATAAAAAACAAAAA
>MU105794.1:0-23861 GCA_012274485.2 Sinapis alba | reverse complement strand
TAAGTATAAATCATGTGAAGTCTTATTGTATACTCACTCTCCCAAACTTCCCGCATTACCGTGAATTGGTCCTGCGATATGGAACAAGGTCACGAAGACACGATGATGGGGTCGCACCCTGGAGGCCGTGTAACTGCATGCAGCATTAGATGTTCGATCTTTGAATATCTGATGGAGATGATGGTTATAGTTATTTTTCCGCTAGGCTCGGTAAGCCTTTGTGGTTTTCCGGGTTTAGCATATATATAAATATATATTATAAGTATGATGGAATAGCGGGTATCGTGGAGGTGATGTTTAAGATAAGATTCACATTGATGGAACGAAAAGCCTTATATATTTAATAGTTATGGAATATATTTCCACTGCATACAAATGGAGTTCATTGCTCGGGATATTATTGATAGATATTGGGGTGTGGGATTAGACTCACTGAGTAAACTAGTTACTCATGACTCATTTGTGATGTAGGTTACCGGTAGGCGGGAGACCTTACTCTAGGACGGGAAGGAACATCATTAGCCAGCGGTAGATTTATTATCCTTGCAAAGACGTTTTGTATATAGCTTATGTATAAGCTTGTTTGATGATAACTTTAAGGTCGACCTATAATATTTTTGTAAGATGATTTTGAATGAATAAATATATAATGTATAAAGAATTTTCTAAAGTACGGGTTCCATATGATATTAGTCTTTGTCCGGGACGAACTAACTATCGGGTATTGCTTCGTCGGGTTGAAAAGCCTTAAGTGATATCCGATAGGAGCGTCGATGTTCTCAGATTGCTAGTTCAAGGAACTCGGAAGTATTCGGGAACCTCGGGTCGGCTTTCAGGGAGCATCGACCGTGTCATTTCCGGTCATGTACGATCGGGGGTGTCACACCGAACGTGATCTCGTTAGGTACATCATTCAACTAGAAGATCGAGAAACAACTGGTCATGCTTCTGTGGATGACGCGGAGCAGGATGCTGAATTTGCTTCAGATCGGCCGACTTCCCCTCGTACAGATATCGATTCGTCGGGTAAAGATAAAAGTTCAGCCGAAAAGGTTGACTTCGCTATGGCCGACTTCCTTCCTATGCGGTGGACAGGAACCGACTTCGAGTTCGACGAAGAAATTGATCCAGAACAAGAGCGAACCCTTAGCGTCAAAAAGAACCAAAACTGGGTGAATCATCTTCCAACCAGGTCTTCGTTTAAGAGCGTGCGAAGACTTATTTTCCAAACGAACCCTCCTCCTGGGTTCTCCTTTCTTATCCCAGCAGAACATCAACGACCGTGGACTCCTCCAGCGGGATACGCTACAGTATATGAGTCATGGTTCATGAGCTGCTCGCTCTGGTGGCCGTTGCCCGAGTTTCTAACAACGTACTGTTATCGGCGGAAGATCGCTCTTGGGCAGTATACCGCGAACGGGATCAGAATCATGGTCACCCTCACGGTTTCGGCTGCCGAGTTAGGGATTACGATGTCGGTTCGTCTCTTCGAAGAGCTCACAACGCCAAGTATTACTGGCAGGACAGGATTCTTTTACGGGAAGATGGTCCCTAAATACAATGTGATTACCGGAAAACTATCTAAGGTCAACTTCTGGAATCATCGGTACTTCTATGTCAAGATCAACGAGGCCTCCTTCGAAGACCCTTCGATAGTTTTAAACGTATATTTCAATGCTAACATTGGTACGACTTCGTCCTTCTTATTATTGCACTTCTACTGATCTTCCTTCATATGTTTCTTCTTTGTTGCAGATCGTCTCTCGAAGTGGTCTCAAGGCGGTACTGAGTCCTTCCTTGAAGAAGTCGAGGCTATCAGAACTTTGAGTCATCAGCACTTGCCGGATATCAGTGAAGC
Organism: Sinapis alba; assembly: GCA_012274485.2. NCBI lineage: Eukaryota > Viridiplantae > Streptophyta > Magnoliopsida > Brassicales > Brassicaceae > Sinapis > Sinapis alba. The sequence continues at coordinate 22,003 of MU105794.1, read as the reverse complement.
TCGTATCCAAGCTGCTTTGAAAAGAATCAGTAAAGGTAATACTTGAACTGTTGTTGCCGACATGCAAGAACTGTTGTTGATTCTGATAGTTTAATTTCTGAACAGCCGACGATCAAACCGAGATCCAGTCACAGAACCGAGGTCGCAGGATGGGAAAAATTAATCTTTCGACTCTTCCGTCTTATGCTGATTCGATTGGAACACCGGAGCATGGAAGAGGAGGGTCTTCCGATGTGAACAGACCCGCCAAACGGAAGCGGGACTCGGGCATGCGAGATGCTTCCCAACGTGCAAGATCAAACCGGTCTTCACCCGTGGGGCCTGAAGACCATCTCGTTCTTGGGGAGACGGAGAGAGAGACTTCCCTTGTTGGGGAACAGCCGATTGTTCCCGTCGGCGAAACAGAGGCCCCGATGCCCATCGTAACACCGATAGAAGAGAATCGGACGGAATCGGCCCCTTCCGCTGAAGGTTCGCAGAGAGATCAAAGACGAAATCCCCCTCCAGCGATCCTAGGGGGAGAAGAAGTTGAGTATCCCCATGCTATCAACTTCAACTACCGGTCAATAGATGTTCCTTTCATCGAAGACCACGAAGCCCCGGCTCGCATGTTTCGTCAAATCAAACTCAAGAAGCGCGGGATGCCCGAACTGGACCAGCTTCATCAAGAGAGCCGCTATCGGGAGATGGCTAGAGCTGGTGCCATCGTAAGTTTTTTTTTTTACCTTCGGTTATACATACGACCGACCTTTTAACCTCATTGAGCTTTTGCTTTGTCAGTTTTTTGGGAACGCTAATCTCATGGTGCGAGATTACGAGACGAAGCTTAAAGCTCAGGAGACATCGCTGGAGGCGAAGACTAAGGCTTTGAAGAAGAAGAGAAGGGAAATTGCCGAGTTGGCGTATAAGGTCGAGGGGCTGACGACCGAGAAGAACAAGGCTTTAGAGAAAGCCGATCTCGAAAAAGCTCGCAACGAGCTCCTTTCCAAAGAGCTGGCGGCGCTGAAGGCTGAGAAGGAGCTCCTTGATTCTCGATGCTCCGTCTTAGAGAAGGAAAAGTCGGACCTTCAAGTCAATTTTGAGGTGACGACCCGGAGGCTGAGGGAGTCGCGGGAGCACGAGGTCAGGAAAGAAAGGCTTCAAGTTGAGTCCATACTGAGGCAGAAGGTTATGCCGACGTACGAGAAGGTGGGCCAATTCCTGGGGGAACAGAGTGAGATCCAGGCGAAGCTCGCCCTCTAATCACAGGCCAAGGGGACTCGAGAAGGCTTAGAGAAGATTCAGCTGCAAGGCATATCGACGAAAGAGGTTCTTGAAAAGGCGAGGACCGATGAAGCCCATTTTCTGGAGGAGCTTCAGAGTATGGAGGTCGTGGATGCCGCCGAGATCGATCTTCTTCCCGTCGACCTTGATGAACACGGCTCGAACATGGCAGTCTTTTCTCCCGAAGATATCCAAAATCTTCGTTCTTAGCTTGCACTCTTTTGTTGTAAAAACTTTGGCCGAGTTTAGCCTCTTGAATTTATTGAGTTTTTAATGAAATATCGTTTATGCAGATATTGCTTTCTTTTTTGTCAACCGACTTTGCTTGTCGTTTAATTTTTAGACTTGAACGTATGTTAATACTGTTAAGCCGTTTATTTGTAGAACAACAAATAGGACTTTATTTCGTCAAATATGCCGACATTGTTTATTCGTACAAAATAGGAAAGAAACTTGTCCAACTTAAATTTAAGTTTGACTAAGTTTTTTCCTTTATAGCCTATTGTGATGTCGCGTTCATCATTCGGCGTAGTTTAACCAAAGCCATTTGACACGTTTGTCTACTGTGGTTTAGTACCAACTTTCAGCCTCATTTTCGAGTTGAAGTGGTTTCACCGTTTGAGTTTGAACACGTTAAGTGCATATACATAGATATATTATTTTTTTTTATTTTTGTGACTGAACTCCGTGACGAGCTGCCTACGTACCCAAAACGGGATCAAGTCACCCGTAGTTCCTCTTTATTACCTAAGTACCGAGGTAGCGCTTTAGGTTGATCGAGTTCCAAGATCGTGGGATTTGATCTCCAGAGGATGTTTCAAGCCGGTAAACTCCTGGTTTGACCACGTGTGTAATCTTATACGGACCTTCCCAGTTTGCGCCGAGTTTGCCTGCCCTCCATTCCTTGGTATTCTTGAAGACTTTTTGAAGGACGAGATCGCCGAGTTGCAATGGTCGAAATCTCACCTTTTTGTTGTAATAGGACTCAGCGAGATGTTGATAATTCTGAATTCGTAGTAAAGCCTGATCTCGTCTTTCTTCGAGTTGGTCCAGGGCGTTGATCATCATTTCGTGATTCAAGTTTTCGTTCTGGGGCATCTTCAACCTCCTGAGGCTAGTAACGTTGACCTCAGCAGGAGCCATTGCCTCGACTCCATAGGCGAGTGAGAACGGCGTCTTTGCTGTTGCGCTCCGAGGTGTGGTTCGGTGGGACCACAATACTCCATCCAGCTCGTCAGCCCAGTGTCCCTTCTTCAGGTCTAATCTTTTCTTGATCCCGTCGATGATGGTTTTATTGGTTGCTTCAGCCTGACCGTTTCCTTGAGGGTATCGCAGGGTAGAAAAGCTTAGCCGGATTCTCCATTTATCGCAGAATTCTTGGAATTTATTCGATGTGAACTGAGATCCATTATCGGTAACTATTTCATAAGGAAGTCCATGACGGCAGATGATATACTTCCAAACGAAACTTTGAACCTCGTTCTCGGTGATTTGGACGTAGGCCTTGGCTTCGACTCAGTTCGTGAAGTAATCAGTCAAAACGAGTAAGAAGCGCCTTTGCTTAGAACTCGGTAGAGGGCCGACTATGTCCATTGCCCATCTCATGAACGGATATGGAGAGACGGAGGTTTTCAGCAACTCGGTTGGTGAGTGAATGTTGGGTGCGTGACGCTAGCATTTTTCACATCGAGACGCGTATTCTTCGCAGTCTGCGACCATGGTGGGCCAATAATGCCCCAAAGTTTTAAGTTTAAGTGCGAGGGCCCTGCCTCCATTGTGGTTGCCACCTTCTCCTTCATGGGTTTCGATTATAACGAGTTATGCTTCTTCCTTCCCGACGCAGGTAAGCAGAACTTTGTTTGCGGTCCAGCGGTGCAACTTACCGTCGATAGAGACGTAGTTGAAGCTTTTCGCTTTAAGTCGGCGGGATTCCCACTTATCCTTAGGTAGTATCCCCTTATCCAGATAATCAAGAAAGGGGGTTCGCCAATCAGTTTCTTGAGTAGTCGACTCTGCGATCTCGGTGGTAGCGTAGGAAATGGCGTGGACGTCCTTACCAAGTGATAACGAAATACTCGGTTTTTCAACTGTATGAACGGGGATTGTGCGTTTGACCTGATCCCTCTGATTGCTTCCCAGTGCGGCTAACGCATCAGCAAAGCAGTTGTCTTTTCTGGGAACCTTGACGAGTTCAAAATGATCGAACTCGGATGTTAACTTCTTCACGACACCGAGATATGCATCCATCCTTTCATTTTTGGCCTTGTAGTCACCGCTGAACTGACTGGTGACGAGCTGAGAATCGCAAAAGGCTTGTACTCGTTTGGCTCCTACTACTTTGGCGAGACGAAGACCTGCAATTAACGCTTCGTATTCGGCTTCATTGTTTGATGATGCAAACCCGAATCGGAATGATTGTTCGATGAGTTCACCGGTTGGTGACTGGAGATGAACGCCTATTCCCGATCCTTTATTGGACGACGCTCCGTCGACATGCAAAATCCAATTCTTTACTGGAAAGTCGAGGTCAGCCGCTTGATCTGGGAAGATTTCAACAATGAAGTCGGCTAAGACTTGGGCCTTTATCGAAGGCCTGCTTTTATACGAGATATTGTATTCGCTGAGTTCGATGACCCACTTGGAAAGTCTCTCTAATTGGTTAGCATTCTGAAGTATGGTGCGCAGTGGTAGGTCGGTGAGGACGACGATGGAATGGGATTGGAAATAAGGTCGCAATTTTCGCGCCGACGTTACGACGACGAGAGCCATCTTTTCCAGGGTGGGATATCTCGTCTCTGCGTCGGTAAGACGCTTGCTGGTGTAGAAGATGGGACGCTGTTCTCCGCGGTCTTCCTTTATTAGGACGCTGCTTACTGCTGAAGGAGAGACCGCGATGTAGAGATACAAGGTGTCGCCTGCGTTTGGTTTTGTTAATACCGGGGGAGTCGTTAAGTATTGTTTTAACGCCGAGAAGGCTTGCTCGCATGCTTCATCCCAAAGGAACTTTTTATTCCCTCTCAGCAACTCGTAGAAAGGGAGACACTTGTCGGTGGATCAAGAGATGAAACGGTTAAGTGCTGCGACTCGTCCGGTTAGGCGCTGAATTTCCCGTGATGTTTTGGGATTTGGCAAGTCCAGGACCGCGGAGATTTGTTTCGGATTGGCTTCGATTCCTTGTTTAGTGACGATATAACCAAGAAATTCTTCCGAAGTAACTCCAAAGGTGCATTTTGCCGGGTTCAGTTTCATCCCATACTTGTTCAAGGTATCGAAGCATTCAGACAGGTGCCGAACGTGGTCTTTAGCAACGAGCGATTTGACCAGCATGTCATCGATGTAGATTTCCATGGTGACTCCTAGCTTGTCGGCAAACATCTTGTTGACGAGTCGCTGATAAGTAGCTCCTGCGTTCTTAAGTCCAAACGACATAACTCGGTAACAGTATGTGCCGCGGTCCGTGATGAATGATGTCTTCTCGCGATCGTCATGGTGCATCATAATTTGATTGTAGCCCGAGAAGGCATCCATGAACGATAGGAGCTCGTTTCCGGCCGTAGATTCCACCATCTGATCGATATAGGGTAAAGGAAAACTATCCTTAGGGCATGCCTTGTTTAGATCGGTGAAATCGATGCACACCCTCCATTTCCCATTCTTTTTTTTTTTACAATGACTGGGTTCGCGAGCCAATTTGGATATTTAACCTCGGCAATGGATCCTGCCCCTAGAAGTCTATCGACTTCGTCATTGACGGCTTTGGCTCTTTCAGGACCGAGCTTTCGACGCTTCTGCTTGATGGGTTTGTATGTTGGGTCGACATTGAGTCGATGCGACGTAACAGCCGGATCAATGCCAGGCATGTCGGCTGTCGTCCAGGCGAACGTTGATTTGTTTGACCGAAGGAAAGTGGTCAATTCGGTGGATAAGGCATCGCTTAGGTCGGAGCCAATTCCCACGGTTCTCTCGGGATAATCGGGATCGATACCGACTTGGACTGTCTCCTCTTTTGGTGGGGACGTCTTTTTATCCGGCTCGACGATAAAAGCGACCTGTTGGCTTTTGAGGTCAGAGATCAGCATGCTTCGTGCGAGGCGCTGATTCCCTTTCAATGTGAAAACGGTACCCTCCTTGGTGGGAAATTTGATGCACTGGTGGTATGTTGACGGGATTGCTTTCATCATGTGAAGCCATGGGGTGCCTAGGATCGCATTATACTGCGTTTTGGTATCGATGACGGAGAATTTAACGAGTTTATTTATTCCCCCGGCAAAGACGTTAAGGCAGATGGTTCCCAATAAGGAAGTTGATGAACCGTTGAAACCGGTAAGGGCTCTCGATGATGGCTTAATATCGTTCAAGTCTATCAACATTTTCTCCAATGTCTATAGGAATATTAGATCGACCGAACTTCCAGTGTCGACGAGTATATGCATGACTTCGCATGTATCGATTTGCAACTCGACTAGCAGTGGGTCGTTGTGTGGCTGATCTATGTCGACGAGATCTCCTTCCGAAAAGGTTATAGATGTCTCTCCTTCGTGCTTTGTCGGCCATCTCCGGGCAGTTGTGGCTTTGCGTTGGTATTCCTTTATTGACTTCACAGAATCGTTGCACAGGGGTGATCCACCACGAATTACGTTAATTCGGCGAAAGACACTGGGACGTTTGTCAGAGAGTGTCGTCCGTAGGTCAGGAGTTGCGACGCCCGTCTTGGTTGAAAGTTTGCTTCGGAGATCATCTCCCGGAACCACTGGTTTCTTGATTTGTGGATGAGGATCTCGCGGTTCTCGTGTGGAACGAACATATACCAAGTGATCTCGGAGGTCATAACCATCGTTACCCTCGGTTGATTCTGATTTTTGATCATGTGGAAGGGACTGTCACGACTCGATCGTAGAACGCTTGTGATTAAGATGATCTCGTAGATCCTGGTCATCTCCGTTCTTAGGAGGCCCCGCTTTCTTTCTCTGAAGAAGGATATCCCGCAGGTCGGCCGTAGGGCGCCTGTGCTGAAGATGATCTTGTAGATCGGGGCAATCCTTGTTTTCCATAGCGCAGGGAGGTAAGTGGATTTCAGAGATAACGTTGATCCGCCGAGCTACTTGCGGTCTTTCGTCTTCCGTATCGGTATCATCGCGATTTCGGGGTGGAGCGGCTGCATCATGATCGTCGGGGTGAACCGCTTGGTTGGATTCCTGTTTTTTGGCACCAGCTTGTTGGTTCTTTGTCCAGCTTCCCTTCTTTCGGTTCTGTTTTGACTTTGGTGGATCAGGCGTGACGGCACCATTTCTGAAGGCTGAAAATAGGGCTTCTGCGAGTTGCTTGCATTCTTTAGTGTTGTGGCCCTTGGCCTTATGGTAAGTGCAGAATTTGGTCTCGTCGTAGGTTAAAGGCTTCCCATCGAGGGTTCTGTCCCATACATTCCATGGTCGATCGGTCTTCGATGTAGAGGGAGTTGCGTCGGGTTCATCGGTTGCCGAGAAGACTTTTCCTTTCTTTTCGTTAGGCTGATGCTGACGAGGTTCCTGGTAAGTCGTCGTTGCTTTTGGTGTCAACTGAGCCTTCAACGCATTCTGTTTTGCGGTGTAGGCAGCATTATCCTCCTCCATTCGAATGAAGCAATTTGCTCGGTGGAGCGCGTCCTCTAGGGAGATTGTGCTATTCGTATAGAGGTCAGATCGGAAATACGACCTAATCCATAACGCATTGCGTAAAGCCTCTACTGCCGTTTTGTCTGGGACATCGACTTTGGAGACGAGGTTCTTGAATCGTTCCATGAAGTCGTGGAGGGATTCTTTCTGTCCCTGAGAGATTTTCCACAAGTCGGTTGCTGATGCCCCTTGACGAATATACATAGAGTAATGCTTGAGGAACTCGGTAGATAGTTCCTTAAAGGTGCTGATCGAGTCTGCAGTTAGACGGGAAAACCAGGTAAGGGCGGGTCCTGCCAAACTTTCGACAAAGAGTTGGCAGTAGCCGGCATCTCGTTCTTCCGCGGAAAAATAGGCGCGTCCCATAGCAATGTTAAAACTGGTCATATGGTCGCTAGGGTCAGAATCTCCGCGGAAAGAAGGTACTCGGAGTTTGTCCTGATGTCGTACTCGGACGTCGGTTATCTTCTTGGTGAAAGGAGTTTTTTGAGTCGCTTCCAGGACTCGATCGATTTCAGGGGCGAAACTCGTGGCCTGATGGATTTTTGACGACATGTCTTTAATCGTTCCTTGAAGACGCAAAAGTTCTTCGTTAGTCGCTTGATCGACCGCCTGATTTCGCATCGTCGTCTGAAATAAACGTCTCTGGACGGTATCCAGATCTTGATTGTCTGCTTGTGCCGGTGGTAGACAAGCAGCGGCGATTGTGTCGAGACGTTCTTGAGTTGCCTTATTAGCGGCATCTTGTTGATCGAGTCTTTGAACGACGGCGGCGAGAGAGGCCAAGACGGCGTTCAGGTCGACGGGCTGTTGACCTACTTGGTTTGTTGGTGATCCTGTCATCGTTCTGATCGATGTTTTTGATCCCGTGGCCGTGGGTTCGATCCCCACAGACGGCGCCAATTGTTGAATCCGAAATCGGTAACCCTAGGTTAGATATCGATTTCGATTGTGGATTTCTCGAAGAAAAGATTAAGAGAAACGAATAGAAGAATTTTATTGATGAAAGATCGATTTGGAAGGTTTGAACAAAGAATTAGTAATAAGAACCCTAATTCTAGCTTGTTCTTCAAGTTTTTCTGTGTGTGTTCTCTTCCCAATCTCCTTCTATTTATACGCCTTCCTTCTGCCGAAGTCGGTTTGATAAGTCTTCATGGGCCGACTTTGTCATCAGGATGAGCCGAGTTCACACTTAAATGGACCTATGTGGGTAGATGCAATCTATCCCCAACAGGAACTATAATACATCTTTACAATTCCCGTGTTCCATGAGCTGCTCTATCTCTTAACATTACAAAAGAGAGTTAGCAAAAAAAAATTACAAAAAGAAACAAAACACTTTTGTGTGTTTGTATGCGTGAGTGTGTTTTTATTACATATATATTTTAAAAGTCTTATGAGTATACTTGGTATTTTCAAAATTGAGTCATATGAATGCAAATGTAAAAACATTACATCCCAATAACAATAAAATTATCAAATCAATGATAAGTAAACTTTTTGGATAACAAAGATTCTGAATAAAAATTATAAATCATCAAACAAATAATAATGAATTTTACTAAGTTGTAAAAATCATAAACCAATAACAAAGGAATTTCAATTTTTTTTTAATATAATTTCTATTAGAATCTATCTACCAGTAAGCCTTAAAATATTAAACTACATCTTAACGTCCTTTCAACCAGCTGAAACTAGTGCTACACTAATATCTTTGACAAACGTCTGTTCATTTAATTTTTATTAAGAATAAGCAACTAAATTTTGCAAACCATGCCTGAACTCCATATTCGATTTAGATCACCCTTAGCCAAGTAATTGAATCTAATGTTAGAGAACATTCCACATTACAGAATGGGAACACAACACGTATTGTGAAGGCTAAAAACTATGTTGCGTCCAAACTTCAATTTCAGTGTTGCTGCTCTTAACTTACCTATCAGGCAGACTACACAAGTCATACTAATTTAAGATGCTCTGAAACCATTTCCAAGACACCAAACAGAAGTATACACAAATAGTCTGCAATAGTAATCATCATTTGAGAGAGATTTTTTTTTATTTATTTCACCACTTTAAAGTTCACTTCATTATTGAGTCACGTTGCAGAAAGCAGAATGCAAAAAAAGGCAATTGGTTGATGTAATGCAAATAGACAGTGAGATAACATAGATTAAGAAGCAAAGATTAATCTTTTCCACAATGTCTGTTAGCCCTTCTCCTTGGAAGGAAACCTAAAAAATCATGTCTAAGATGTAGCAACATTTAAAAAGAATATATTTCTTAAAAAAATATGTTGCACATACACATTATTTGAAAGTTCATATTTTAAAACAATAATGAAAACTATGGAAATGTATAATTATATATTGGATCAAAAATATAACATTGGAACACAAAAAAACACCTTAAATACAAACCAGAATAAAACAAATAATAATGCAAAAATATATGTTAACCTTGACATCAATAGTTATCTGAAAAAGACTTTGATAGAGCATTGCATTTACACTGTAAATACCAATTGTAAAATAAACTTGATGTATAAGCATGTAAGCAAAAGAACTTCTGCAATGTGCGCCGACAATCGACGTTCAAAATCAACTATAAACAGAGGAATACCTATACACATGCAAAAAATAAACCCACAACAATAACACGAGAGTTATACATCCACACTAAATCACACATACAAGCTTCACTACTTCATACTTGGTCAAACCTTTCAACCACCCCATCCCCGACAGCAATAGCAACCCTAGCATCCCATAAACCATAGTTTATGTACACCCAATCAACTTCACCGTTACTTCATCTCTGAGACAAATCCTCCAAAGTTGCAACAAAGAACATCGTACAAAACAAAGTCCAACAACTACAATTTTGCTTACACCTTTAAACAAGTCAAAGTAACACACACTTTCAAATGTCTTAAAATACATTCTCATTTAAAACACCAACTTATGACCTACAACCCTGTAACATCCCGAATTGTGATATATGGAAAAGCTTAAGAGAATTGATTTGACTACATATGTCACCAAAGTCGACTTACCCTTTATGTCATACATCCGTTTAGAACTCCAGAGTTAAGCGTGCATGAGATGGAGTAGTGGAAGGATGGGTGACTTATCTGGAAGTGATTCGCAATACCGTACGAGTGAAGCCAAAACACGGGAAAAGTCGGGTGGTGATTGAAGGGTCAGTAAGCAATGATTTCGGGTCTTGGAAAATTAATGGACTGACCATCGGATGGGATGGGGCCCACGGGCTGAGAGAGCGAGCATGGGTGGCCCATTAGCTATGGGCGGTCAGACCGTTACAAGTGGTATCAGAGCTGGTTAGCCATCTCGGTTCTGACCTGAGAGGCGTCTTGAGACTTGTCGTGGGGCGCAACGGGGACGTTGCTTTCTTTGAGAGGGGATGAATTGTAACATCCTGAATTGTGATATATGAAAAAGTTTAAGAGAATTGATTTGGCTACCTATATCACCAAAGCCGATTTACCTTTTCCATCACACATCTGTTTCGAACTCCAGAGTTAATTGTACTTGTGCTGGAGTAGTGGAAGGATGGGTGATCTATCGGGAAGTAATTCACGATATCGTGGAGTGAGGTCAAAGCATGGGAAAAAGTCGGGTGGTAATTACAGAATCAGAAAACAATAATCTCGTGTCTTGGAAAATTAATGGACTGACCGTCGGATGGGCTGGAGTCCACGGACCGAGAGAGCGGGCATGGGTGACCCATTAGCCGTGGACGGTGGGGGCGTTACAAACCCATTACGATCAATAGAGCCTTTATCATAGCCCCATCCCACACATTAAACATCTCACATACAATACCGAAACAACTAACCATAAAACAGAACACCATACTTCCAATTTAACCTACATACTTTGTAGTCAACTCTTACCTAAAAACTAATATGCCCCAATGGCCAAACTTCACCATTCTCACTTGCTTGGCAAACAAGCCACCTGAAATCTACATGGAAAATAAGCAAATATAGATAAGCTCTTTCATCCCAATTAACTATCCAACCACTATTGTCCTACTGCCTCCGTCTAATGGTTGCAAATTAACTAAGTTCTTCAAACTTTACATACACCCCAAACCACATATTTTCACGCGTACCACATGTCCACCCATACATTATGTATATTGCAAACATAACAATTAGAAGTACACAACTTTTAAACACAATACAAAACCACTACACGTAAAGGGATACACATGCTAAACACATTGCACAATTAAAAAATATCATTAGATTTTGTATCGCGATTTAGACTTTTGTATCGCCATTGATTGTCCTAAGTCCTCATGGACCTATAAAGGCCGTTGATCTTAATGAGCTTAAAATATTTACTAATAAATTTATTTATTAATAAAATTATTTTTCAAGAAAATACTAACGAATTTAGCAAAAAAAACCTGATGAATGTGTCTTTGACTATTTTTAATTCGATCCTTAACACATATCAAACACAGCCCAATAAAACAATTATTTAATTTAATTTTTATTCTATTTTAATTTTCTGTCTCTCTATCTTCTTTTCTACATTCTTTCTTTTTCTAGATCAAAGCAAAAGTTTGTTGAGAAGCGTAAAGAGTATTTTTTTAAGTGTGGATCAATCCATATTGTATGAATTTTTTAAACAAAAATATTGTATGATTTTTTTTCACATCTAGATCTTTTTATTGTTTGAGCTAAGTATATTAATATAAAATCCTTTTTTGGAAAAATATTAATATAACATTTAATAGTGTATAAACAGTAATTAATCAGTGGTATTCTTCAACCAATAAAATTTAATCAAAAAAATTGTTAAAAAATGTAATTTGGTGATAATATGTAAACCCACAAAAGTACATAAAACTAAAGAAAATATAAAAAATATTTACAATAACCAAAAGTATAAAAAGGGTGAATTGGTAGGATAACCATATTGAGAAAAATATTAGGTAAATAATCATGTAATAAAGTCGAAAGGTCGATGTGACAATTGAGCATGAAAATGGACCATTTTCTCTTTTTCCGCATGTGAACGTTTTGTAAAATGTGATGTATAAATATACTATAGTATATTTGATAGATATGTAATATAGAATAATATATTCATATATTTATGATATAGTTTTGTATTTCTCTATATGTTGGTTTAGAAATTTCTATGTAATCACCGACATCAACTATACTCATTGGATAAAAGATAGATTAGAAAAATTGGAGGATTGTCACCAAAGAAGACATGCACGAGGAATTGGTAGAGTTGCCATTGAAAAAAAAAAAAGAAGATGAGAAAAAAAGAGGAAGAAGAGAAAAAAAAAAATATTATTTATAGAAGAGTAGTGGAATTATCATCTAATTATCACTGGAGTTGATGACATTGTCGCTTGAGTTGTTGAATTTTTCAAATTCTAAAACTTAACACATATTATATACTATACTATATTGTTTATCCAAATGATATATTTTTGTATTAATAGTACATGGTGTTTAACACATTTTTGGCTATTGTCGATTTTCAGTAATATAATATAAATAGTGTTGCTTGTAATCGATTAGTGTTGATCAATAAATATAAACCAATGATCTATTAAACTGATAGAACAACAAAATAAAATAAATATTTCTTATTGTATATTTATATTTTTATTCAATATTTGTTAAATAGAATAGAACAAAAGAAATATTACAATGCAGAAAAAGAAAAATCATGATATGAAAAAAAATCACATGATTAGCAGAGAAAATTGTTAAGTTGTCAAAATTGATGCGAAAGAAAACCAACACATAAGATGGAAGAGAAGAAGAAAATGTGTTCGAGGATAAATAGATGATGAATGGCCGCAGTGGAGGAAGAAAAACAGTGGTAATGGTGGTGGAAAAACACGATGGTAAAAATGGTTACAGAGAGATGGTGGTGGCTATGATGGTGGTGGTATTGATGATGGTGGTAATGAAGTAAATGAATAAACAAAGAGAGAGAGAGGAAGAGATGAATATGTGGTGTGTGTGATTTGAAGGGTAAAAAAGTAAATAAAATATAATATACATTTTGTATTCTAGTCATTAAGTTCTTATGGTTATTTTGCTAATTTTTTTTTGTTTATGGTCATTGCTGCCAATTTCTCTATAAAATATATTTACGATTTTTATTTTTACGCATCTTATCTAGGACCAACAAAAATAAAATAAAATAGTTAAAATGATTTAGCAATTTTGCTCTGGAGATTATTCCACCAATTGGCACATTGAAAGATTCAATGTTTGTGGTAAAAAAAGTTTTGAAGGTTTGACCCTTGAGTAACACCATAGTGATATAGAGATTATAACGCATCAGTTTTACTTTTAATGACTTTCGTTGACTACTGTGATCATATTGATAATCTTTATAAAGGTTGGGATTGTTCTTTCATCTAATAGTCTAAATAGACCATTGGCTATTTTCGTATATGTAGAAGTTAAGGAATATGGTGACTGCCTGATATATCTGCTCATTTGTTGTTGTTTTTTTTGACAATATCTGCTCATTTGGTTATCAATTTGATTATAGATTTGTTAATCAATTTTTGTTTTTTTCGGCTACGAAAATATAGAAAGCGTTCAATGAGTATAAAGTTTAGTTTGATTTTGTTTTAGCTATTTCTTTTAATTTCAGTACGGTTCTAGTAAAAATATTTGCAACCTACGAATACCCAAAAATTGGACCCAAACTAAATTTAGTATGACTCCAATTTGGTTCACTTTTTCAATAATTCTAGATAAATCAAATAAAAACATTAGATTATTTGGATTGCATATTTAAAATATTAAGTAATTCAGACTATATTTATATATAAAATTTATTTATACATACACTTTAATTTGGATTAAAAATTCCATGATACTTTTAATGGACGTATTCTTAGCTAAAAATCTTTACTTTATAAAATCACTATATTATACATAAAAATTGTAATTCTTAAGTATAAAAATCACATCTACCCACTTTCTATACAACAAATGAACAAAAATCTCACAAATAATATTCTCAATAAATTAAATCTGGTATTTTGTTTAATTATTAGATTAAAAATTTATGTTCGTCAATATCTATTAGAGTTAGATTTATGAATTATCTGAAAGTGTGTTCGGGTTATATAAAAATTATAAGAATTACTAAATTTCCTAATCTGAATAATCAAAATCATATGATTTTTTTTTTTTTTTAAAAACAAATCATAACTAAACTATATTCGCAACGGACCAAAATTTTAGCAGTACGACTTGCCAAGGCTAGTTTTGAAAGATTGTTTTTTTATTGGGATCATATGTCTCTAGATTTTCCCATGCTTCTGTATCATCACTTTGTTTCCATTCTACATGGAATAAGTTGTCCAAAGTTTTTATATAAATATAAGCATTAAGATGCGATGGAGAGACTAAATTAGTAGAAAATAAAAATGACAAGCCTTGAATTTCTCCCAACATTTATTATATTTTTTCTTGTCTTATTCTTGATAATGAGACGTGGTGATTCAGTGTCAAGTACCCAATCGATTACAGAGTCTCTAGAATTTTCAAAAAATAATATACTTGTGTCTTCTGACAAGCTCTTTGAGTTGGGTTTCTTTCAATCTCAATCCAAATGGTATCTCAGAAAATGGTGGAAACAAGACAAAACCGTTTTATGGTTAGCCAACAAAAATGTCCATCTCCATATGATCCCAAGAGAGGGACATTTATGTTGGCTATCCATAAAACAGTTTTGTCTTGTTTCCACCATTTTCCGACATACCATTTGGATTGAGATAGGAAAAAATCGAGCTCAAAAAGCTTGTTAGAAGACACAAGTGTGTTGTTTTTCAAAAGTTCTAGAGACTCTATAATCGATAGAGTGTTTGACAGTGAACCACCACGTCTCATTATCAAAGAATAAGACAAGAAAAAATGAAAGAAATGTTGGGAGAAAGTCAAGATTTGTCATCTTTCTTTCCTATTAATTTAGTCTCTCCATCACATCTCAATGCATATATTTATATATGATATAAAAACCTCATACGACCTATTTCCTGTAGAATAGAAACAAAATGATGACACAAAGGCATAGAAAAACATAGAGACATGTGATCCCAATAAAAAAAAATCTTTCAAAACTAGAATCGGTAAGTCGTACTGCAAAAACTTTGGTCCGTTTCGAATCTAATTTAGTTATGATTTGGTTTGTTTTCATGTAGTTTTGAATAATATAAATAAGAGAAATTGACAGCAATGACCATAAACAAAAAAATAATTATCAAAATAACAATAAGAACTTAATGGTTAGAATACAAAGTGTATATTGTATATTAATTGCTTTTTATCTTTCAAACCACAATCAACACATATTCATCTCTTCCTCTCTCTCTCTCTTTCTTTATTCATTTTCTCCATCATCATCATCATCACCACCACCATCTTTCTGTAACCATTTTTGTCTTCGTATTTTTCCACCATCATCACCACCATTTTTTTCCACCATTGCTGCCATTCATTATTTATTTATCTCCGTTTTTTTTTTCTCTTCCATTTTATGTGTTTGTTTTCTTTCGCATCAATTTTGACAACTCAACCATTTTCTCTGCTAATCATATCATTTTTTCATATCATGATTTTTCTTCTTCTGTATTATAATATTTGTTTCGTTCTCTTCTATTTAAAAATGTAGAATAAAAATATAAATTTACAGTAAGAAACATTTATTTTATTTTGTTGTTCTATCATTTTAATGGATCATTGGTTTATATTTATTTATCAACACTAATTAATTATAAGCAACACTATATAAATACTATAATACTGAAATCGAAAATAGCCAAGAATATGTCAAACACTATGTACTGTTAATACAAAAATATACCATTTCGATAAACAATATAGTATACTATATAAAATATGTTAAGTTTTAGAATTTCAATAAACCAACAAATCCAACGATAATTTCATCAAATTCGGTGACAATTGGGTGACAATTCTACTAACTCTTCTATAAATAATGTTTTTTTTTTCTCTTCTTCCTCTTCTTTTTCTCATCTTCTTCATTTTTCTTCTTTGATGGCAATTCTACAAATTCCTTGTGCATGTCTTCCTTGGTGACAACCTTCCAATTGTTCTAATCGATCTTTTACGCAGTGAGTATAATTGACGCCGTTGATTGCAGAGAAATTTCTAAACCAACACGTAGAGAAAGAAGAAACTATAACAAAAAATATATGAATATATAATTACATACTACATAGCTTTCAAATATAGTATATTATATTTATACATCACATTGGCAAACGTTCACGCAGAGAAAATGAGAAAGTGGTCAATTTTCATGCTAGATTGTCACATCGACCCTTATACTTTATTACATAGTTATTTACCTAATATTTTTCTCAATATAGTTATCTTACTAATTCATATTTTTTATACTTTAGGTTATTGTGAATATTTTTTTTTTTTTTTAGTTTTATGTATTTTTGTGGATTTACATATTATCACCAAATTACATTTTTTTAAAAAGATTCATCAAATTTTATTTGGTTAAAGAATACCACTGATTAATTACTATTTACACACTATTAGATGTTACATTAATATTTTTCCAAAAGATGTTATACTAATATGCTTAGCTTAAACAATAAAAAGATCGAGATGTGAAAAAAATCATACAATATTTTTGTTTAAAATTTTTATACAATATGGATTGATCCATGCTTTTTAAAAAAAAATCAAAAAATACTATTTACGTTCTAAGATATTTTTAACAAACTGTTGCTTTGATCTAGAAAGAGAAATAATGTAGAGAAGAAGATAGAGAGACAGATCATCAGCCTTCATTAAATAATTGTTTTACTGGACCATGTTTCGTATGCGTTAAGGATCAAATGAAACATAAAAAAAAAACACCTTCGTTAGTTCTTTTTTTTTTTGCTAAACTCGTTAGTATTTTCTTGAAAAATAATTTCATTAATAAATAACTTTATTAGTTAATGTTTTGAGCTCACTAAAATCACCGGCCTTTATAAGCCCATGAGGACTTGGGACAATCAATGGCGATAAAAAAGTCTCAATGGCGATACAAAGTCTAATTTTATTTTTTTGTTGTGTAATGTGTTTAGCTTGTGTGTCCCTGGACGTGTAGTGGTTTTGTATTGTGTTTAGAAGTTGTGTACTTCTAATTGTTATGTTTGCAATATAAGTAATGTGTAGGTGTACATGTGGTACGTGTGAAAACATGTGGTTTGGGTGTGTGTGTGTAAAGTTTGAAGATTTTAGTTTATTTACAACCATTAGACGGAGGCAGTAGGACAATAGTGGTTGGATAGTTAATTGGGATGGAAGTAGGTGAGCTATATTTGCTTATTTTATATGTAGATTGAGGTGGCTTGTTTGCCAAGCAAGTGAGAATAGTGAAGTTTGGCCGTTGGGGCCTATTAGTCTATTAGAAGTATGGTGTTATGTTTTAGGGTTAGTTGTTTCAGTATTGTATGTGAGATGTTTAATATGTGAGATGGGGTTATGATAAAGGCTTTATTGATCGTAATGGGTTGTAGGTCATAGGTTTGTGTTTTAAATGGGAATGTATGTTAAGATATTTGAAAGTGTGCATTACTTTGATTTGTTTAAAGGTGTAAGCAAAATTGTAACTATTAGACTTTGTTTTTTACGATGTTTTCTGTTGCAATTTTGGAGGATTTGTCTCAGAGATGCATTGATAGTGAAGTTGATTAGGTGTACATAGACTATGGTTTCTGGGATGCTAGGGTTGTTATTGCTGTCGGAGATGGGGTGGTTGAAAGGTTTGACTAAGTCTGAAGTAGTGAGGGTTGTATGTGTGATTTAGTGTAGATGTATAACTCTTGTGTTGTTGTTGTGAGATTGTTTTTTGTCTGTCTTTCTTTATTTATAGTTGATTTTAAATATGTTCGTCGATTGTCAGCGCACATTGCAGAAATTCTTTTGTGTACGTACTTATACATCAAGTTTACTGTACAATTGATATTTTCAGTGTAAATGCAAAGCCCTGTAAAAAAAAATCAGATAACTATTGATGTCAAAATTAGTATATAAAACTTTTATAGAAACTACAGTTTTTCTAAAAAAAATTGTTTTATAAAATTTTTTTGTTAATTTTAAAATTTATAAAATAAATATTTTCATTAGTTTTTACTTTTATATTTTATATTATGTAAATTATTTTGAAAAGAACAAATTTGTATAATATTTTATATATTTATTTATATTGAATAAAATATATAAAATATCTATAAATATTCGTAAATATCTATAAATTTTTTGATATCCATAAAATCAGATATTTATATTTTACGAAATAAATTGAATAAAAAATTAGATATCCATTATGAAGCATATAAAAAATTAGATAGATCTGTGTACAATCAATGTTGGAAACTAACCATAATGAATGTTCTTTTTTAAAAATAGAATTTGTTCAAAAAATGTTCTTTTTAATTAAACAGGCCATAGCTCAAACGAAACCAATTAGAGGCAAAAAGAAAAAAAAAACATAGCCAAAAGTCTCAGCTTTGAGGATCTAGACCGTTGAAATTGCAGTCTTTGATGAACTAACGACCGTGATCATGTTGGTTTATGAGAGAGTTAACATTTGTGACATGATTCTAATAAAAACACAGACCAAACAACAAACAATGTAAAACGCAAAATCACATTTTATTTTTAAGAAACTGTGACGGAATTACATGCTTATTCGCTCCAGTACTTCTCATCGTCAACATCCTTCCCGTTCTCCAACGAATCCTCACCGTCCGATTCGTTGACCAAACCCATCTTGAATCTCCTGACGTCTTCCACAGCAGCGTTCCTGAACAGCCCAATATCGACGGCTCCGGCCACCATGTTATATCCACGTTCCCGGATCGCGGCGGGTCCGTCGTGTGGCATTGCGAACCCTGACAAGTAGGCCCCACCTTTCGCTGGATCTGACGTCAGCACAGCCTTCTCCGCTTTCCTCATCATCTCTCGCACTTTCTTATGCCCCGGGTCCCACAAGTATCCCATGCTCGCGCTCAGATCCAACGGTCTCATCTGCACGCAGTCAACACCATCGACGGCTGCGATTTCATCAGCTTTCTTCACTCCTTCAGCTGACTCCACCTGGCACATGATCAGTAACTCGTCAGCGTAATTACCTAAATACCCTTCGTCGATTCCGTACTTGGACGCTCGCACCACCGTGTGCGCCGATCCACGGATCCCGTCAGGAGGAAATCGGCAGTACGACACCGCTTTGGTCGCGTCCTTGCGAGATTCGATCATCGGAAACATGATACCCTGTGGGCCTAGATCTAAGGCCTTTTTAGCCCATGTAGGACAGTTCTCTGGTAAGCGAAGAACGGCGGCTACACCGGCGGCGTTAAGTGCTCGGATGCAGTCTAGAGCTTCCGGTATTCCGCCGTGGCCGTGTTCCATGTCAACGACGACGTAATCGTAGCCGGAGTGAGCAGCGATCTCGGCTAGAGTCGGCGAAAAGGAGAGTAAGAACATGCCGTAGAGAGTTTCTCCGCCTTGGAGGCGGGATTTCAATGAGGTTTTGGATCGGGTGGCGATTCCTTCCACGGTGGGAGAAGTGATGGCGGCGGCGGGGGAGTGATCGGCGGGAGATGAAGAGAATCGGATTGGAGTTAGGGTTTTCCTGGAAAATGAAACCGTGGATCTGACGGAATTGGAATCTGAAGGTGATGGCTTCCCGATGATCGGAGAAGAGGATTTAAAGAGCTGTTTCACATCTGTGTTGACTGTGGAGAAGATTGAAGCGGTGGCCATGACGGTGTATCACCTGGGAAGTATCGACAATTGCCTTTCGCTCGGTTCAACTGTTTGGTGATGGATTAGTCGTACTGACCAAAAACCTAGTTAGCTTCAAGTGTTTATCGTTTACGAGCCAGACAAATTAACTTCATGCTGTTATCTTCGTTCAATAACGGCACGATGTTTCACTCGCACTGTTGCACCTAATCAGATGCCAACAAAATTAAAGATAATTCAAGCTTTCTTCAAAACAATGCACAAAATCACAAAACGAGATTTAAAATATTTAAAAGAAAAATCCCATCTAGGGTGAAGTCTTGACAAAGAAACTGAAAAAAAAAAAAAAAAAAAAAAAAAAAAAAAAAAAAAAAAAAAAAAAAAAAAAAAAAAAAAAAAAAAAAAAAAAAAAAAAAAAAAAAAAAAAAAAAAAAAAAAAAAAAAAAAAAAAAAAAGAAGAAACTGAAAGCATACAGATCATGCCTTGTACGAGAGAGAGGAGACTTTATGCAATACCATGAAGATATAAAATTCTTGTCAAACACAATATTGCACCTGCCCTAGGTTTGGCCGTTTAAGTATTCCGTTTAGTTCAATTTGTTTTCTCGGCTTTCTGATATTTTTGGGTATGTAAATGGAAGAACCGTTCACGTATTTATACATTTTGTTATTCATTTCTTTGAGTTTTTGGTTTAGTTCAGATATAGTAAGACTTGGAACCCGATAATTTGGGATAATTAAGTTTAAAATATTTAGTAATTCAAGTGACTTATGTAAATTATCTGATATTTTGAATATTTTACATAAATACATTCAAAAAAAAATTTGGATTATTCAAAATTTTGGAAGCAGTAATTGACTTTTCCAGCATTGCACTCCCAACTTTTTAATGCAATAAATACAGAGGATACTTCAAGCTTTTCTTCAATAAAAAAGACTGAATATCCTAGTTGATATCAACAAAACGATATTTTCAATTAAAAAAAACGTTATTTAAGATATTAAAAGTAAAATCTCGTCTAAGGATTTGGGTGAAGCCTTATAAAGAAATTGAAAACACGCAAAGCATGCCTCGCATGAGGGAGGAGACTTTGTGCCTAACCATGAAGATATAAATTTCTTTTTAAACACGACATCACACTTGGGTTTATTTGAGAATTATCCGGTTTAGTTCTTTTTTCTACTATTTATAGATTCAAAAATGGAAGAACTATTATGTATTTATAAAATTTGATCGGATTCAGTTTAATTCTTTTAGTTTTTAGCTTAGTTCGGATAGAAAACTAAGAATCGGGCAATACTTTTGTAAGTTCAGTATAAACTTCAAAGTAAAATATCGGAAATATACTACTTACTAAAAAAAGAACCTTCTCTCTCTCGTACCTTCTCTCTCGGACCTCTGCGCATGACCAGTGTTTTCTTCGGCGTCCGGCGCGTGCCGGCACCGGAGGTGCCTTCTCTCCTCTCATCTCGTTTGCTCTTTGCTCTTCTTTCGGATCCATCGTCTCGTGCCGATATGCTCTCGGATCTGCATCAGAGCTTTTCTCCGGTGAGGTGTGCTGCTCGCGAAGTGCGTCATTTCCGGGGTGGTCTCTGCTCTGTGGCTTTGAGGCGAGGCTCTAGCTGGTGTCTCAGGGGAATGGTCGGCTTTTGGGTTTTGGAGCAGATCTTTCTCATTTTTAGATCTGTTTCGGGTTTATCTACCGTGGCGGAGGAGTACGGCTTGTCTCCTTCTCGGCTCCGGTGACTTGTTGCTGGGGTGGGTTTGTGGTCAACAGGCTAAGGGGAGCGGTCTTCGGTATATTGCGGCGTCGTTGTAGGCTCTTTTCTCTGCCCCTGAGTCACGTGTGTTCCGGTGGTGTCTCTCCGGAAACGGTTCTTGAGTGGTCGTGTGCAGGCGGAGATGACCGTGTAGAAGCCGGAAAACCGAACTGATATAAACAACAATACTAAAGCGATGTTAAGGAAAGACACGAATCAAAATACAAATTAAAACCGATATGGAATACGCATTTGTAATAAAGATGGAGGCGAGATATGATCTCTTTCCTTAACTCTAAATATTCGCTTCGTAGTGAGACGAAACTATGCGAATACCGAGTCCCAGGATACAACCATGGTTAGCGATTCACGCTTCACTCGTGAATGCTCTATCGAACTATAACTACGAAACACTCTCAGAAATAATAGACTTACGCTAAGGGATTTTTTTCTGCTGGTTTTCGTTGTGAAAGAAAAAGGTGAAGAAATGAGAGAGGAGGAGACGAGTTTATAAAGAGGAAGCGGA